>OY365809.1:10529153-10606653 GCA_959347315.1 Bimastos eiseni
TTACTACACAGCGTTCGTTAGGTCTGCGGGAGTACATGTACGTACGTGCAATTGAATCTGTTTTCGACCCTTTCATGTTCGTCTTTAGCAGCTGTTTGTAAAAAGGATATCAGATAACAGGTATTGACAGAATTCTATTTTAACATGTCGTGAAACCTGCTGCAGGGCTATTTTTGGCAGTTAGGTCAACGAACTATAGGTTTAGACCACGGTGTAAGATATAAGATATCTTACGGGTTAGACTTTGAAATAAACATTTCAAAACTAGCTCTAGTAAGACGGTCTCATGAATGGTAAATTGGCTCAATGTTAAACTGGCTCAAGCCAGGATTATTTGAGAGATGTTACAGAGTTATCAAAATGTCGCTATATAAATGACTTTCATTCCATACAGCCTACCCCGTTGGGTAAGAGGGGAACTACTATGAGAGATCCGTAGCATAGTAATGGGGTCGGCGGAGTGTGGTCCTGCCCGTACTTTGTCACAATCTCCGTGACAGTCGCGCATTTCTGTTCCTTAGTCTTGCCCCCAACGAATCAGTATTATGCCCCTAGCGAGATGGAGAGCCCACAGTTGCCCTCGTTTGGCGCACACTAATGAACTAAATCCGGGCGCGTTCGTGCGTACGTGTCAACCACAGCTCAGGTGGGAGGTTTCGAGGAGTAATCATAGGTGCAGCCGTAGAATCGAACGGGAAGCAAGTGATGACGACTGCAGAAGGGGAGGGAAAGTTGACCGCAGCTCTTTTTGGCCGAATTTCAATAATGGAGTCCCGATATATTTTGCCTAGGCCAAAAGCTGTTGTTACACATTTGCTACTACTTGGCGCCATATGGTCTTCGCGCAAGTAAGTAAGTATAGATGTAGGCCCCCATATTTATAATTCACCAAACATTGGTAATATACAAGAAAATATGAAAAACGAGAAATACTCTCTGACTTATAGCCTTTTAGAAAAATACATAAAAAATCTGACAAAATTATTGACTCGTGATTTCACGGTTTTTATTATGTGATAGGTATTGCTTTGTAGTATATGCGAAAACTGATCATGCAGAGATATTCAAATCAAGTGAACTTCTTTACTTGACCTAATATGCTCCTGCCATATATTATTTATGGGAAGGTTATACCCAGAGCTGGTTATACGTTAACAAACTAAAAAAGATGAAAATTAATTATCTCGTAAAATGTAAGTAAGTAAGTAGGTATAAGCTTTATTGAGCCGTTGCAAGCGCATTGCGGGATATCATATAATAATTATCAACAATCGAAGATTGTTCAATCGCAATTCAATTACGATAAGTAGGCCTAATTATTCAAACCAGTGAGAAAGCAATGATAGCGTAGACCTGCGAAATAGAAATGGTCATTTCGGAGATAAAGACGTTCGAAGAATGCTGACGACGAATCAATTGACCTTGGAGTTTAGCTTGTAGGGAAGCTGTGACAAGCAGAGTATTTTAGGCTTGAAACTGTCGCTATTGATTACGGTAAGTATTTTCAATTTCAATACATTTTCTAGTCAATTATGCTATGATAAGTGGAAAATTGTTGCCTTAGCGTCTTGACCTACTGTATGGTATTCATGTTAAATGTTGTATTTTACTGTCTCTGTGTAGCTTTCCAGTACGCTTATAAAAACTCAAGTGTATGTTCCTGGCAAGGGTCTAGTGACTGTCTCATTTGCCGAGAAATTGAAACATTTGAGGCCGTTTGTGCATGGATGTCGTCCAACTGCCTCTGGTGCAATATCAGTGAACTCAACGATTTGGCTTGGCAATCGTTGTCATCTCCAAAAGATAAACTGGCCAACAGCGGCCATTTTGCTTTCCAAATGCCTCCTACACAGCGATGCATGACTGACCCTGTCGTTGTTTATTTTGCATAGGCAACTAGGCCCTCTTCCAACGAGGGTCACAACAGAGGAGCATTGAGTCAAAATGGACAAAAATCAGTTTTCAACAGCACCACTTGCAATTGTCTACGTGCTAGGTTGTTTTGTAATAATTATTATTATGTTGCTTATTCAGATGTGATGTAGCACAAATGCCGTTTGGATAGAGTTACTGTTTCATTTTTTATGCTGTGACTACAAAATTGTTGTCATCATGACTTTGTGATAATAGTTTTTACTTCATCATCGTAATTCATATTTTGTGATCATCATCTTGTAGACTGTATTAGCATTGTATCAAGCAACATCAGTAGCACCTTGATAATTTACGAGCATTTCATAGATACTGCTTACCATAGAGCGTAGACAATTTCTTCTTGAGTTGATATTAATGTTGCGATATCATATAGCCTACTTTTGAGATCGGAAAGGCCAACTATACAGGAATTTATCTGACAATCTTGTACAATTGGATTCACAGTGGGTGGTGTTTTTCTTTTTTCTTTTTTTATGTGAACATATTGTAGGCATGATCGTTGAAAAGACATAATACCTCCATCAAGCTGTGGGCCCCACAGCGGTTGATGATTTGCCACTAGCGATCTTATCAGTCACGACGCGCTGGGTGCATTGTTCTTGTCTGCACTGATTCATAGTGGGACCTGCAGTTTGCCCCTAGGAGCGCATACAGTGGTTAATGAGAAGACGGAGAAAATTTCCGGGCCAATGGGGTTTTCCTCAGTCGGACCCAAGCAGGCCACCAGGAGCGGGCCTCTAGAGTTTAGATGTGCACTGCCCATGGTTTGCCAACGGAGGGGAATTGTGGGCAAAACATATAGGCGGACTGTGAGGCCTGCGGGGCGTAGCTGTCTGGGTAGGCCCATATACATATTTGTTCCTTAAGGGCCCCTTTTCTTGCCTATTGTTCCAACTCCTGTTGATCACCAGTAGGGCCTAGGCCCTAACTGCATTTACTCATACGTTCGTCTGTTGAGATATATAAAAACTTAAATTGATTGATTGAATTAAATTACATTATTGTATGTATATACATCAATCAATCCATTGTTAGACCGGGTTTGTGTTTTGACCTATAGTTGCATGAGTTAAACTCAGATTTTTTTTCAATTCCAGAATATAATTTAATTACTTAAATTCATCTATCTGGAAAATGTCAACTGCCTTTCACGCACTGAATGAACTGGAATCCGAGGCTAGAGCACTCATACGCTGCCCGATCTGCCTGGAGAAGTTCCTAGTTCCAAAGGTATTGTCATGTCAGCATACCTTTTGTCTTGGGTGCTTAGAGGGCTGCTTTGAGGCTACCCAAGCGCAGCGTCTCGTAACCGTGTCCAACTTCCCGTGTCCGACGTGTCGCAAGACGTGCTACGTTCCGCCTGGAGGTCTCGACCAATTGCCAACTGACATCAAGATGAAGCAGATTGCAGAGCTCTGTGAGAAACTGGAAAGCTCTGTCTCGCAGACGAACTCCAACCAGGCTGAACAGGTGGAGGATGGAGGCAACACCGTTCTCTGTGCGATCTGCATTTACCAGAAATCTCGCGAGTCAGCTGATAGTTTTTGCCTGCAGTGCACCAAAGCATTGTGTTCAAAGTGCTTGGGTCAACACTCGAGGACAGCCTTATTTCGAAATCATTGCGTGATTTCAATGGTTGGGAAAGACGAAAAGACCAATCCCGATGGTGAACAATGTAACGAACACAGGAATGAAGCGGAGTTGTATCGCTGTATGGAATGCAAACGAAGCCTCTGCTCTGTGTGTGTCCTGCTTCCTGCTCATGAGACGCACACTGTACGCAGACTCATGTTCGCGTCAAATGAACACGGCGCGCGTGGCCTTTCAGAGCAACTCGATGATCTTGAACTGAGAGCAGGAAAACTTGCCAGGGCCATCAAATCGATTGATTACCTGAAGAAGGAGATTGCGAGACTGACTACTGAATCGGAGAAGGAAATTGAAGGTTCCTTTCGACAAGCCAAACAGAAGCTGAAAGAGGTCAAGCTGAGGCTTATGGAGGAAGTGAGGGCTGCTAAAGAGGACAGACTTGGTCAAGTAAACTTAGCAGAGAAAAGGTTTATAGAGGAACATAATTCTGCGAAGAAACTAACTGATTCCCTACGAAAGAAACTCATTTGCAAGGATCTTACGCCAAGAGACGACGAAGCGATGAAAAAATTATCAGAAGATTTGCAAAAGCCACTACCGATGCTAGATTCCTCCTTTGGTCATCAGATCTCTTTTTTTCCTGATATCGAAGTCAGACTGGGTTCAACAAACGCTCAGCATTTAGAAGGTGTCGATTCATTTCTGTTTCCAAGGGAAAGTGACTTAAGTGGAAACTCGTCTGTTTTAACTGGCACTGCAACGGAATGGAATCCCGGAAATAGCGGAAAGGACGGTTCCATAGGGAGAGAGGACTGTTCCGTGGGAGGTGGTGGTGGTCTGAAGACGAGAGCCAAAGGATGTCACGACTGGGATATGGCATCTGCTGCCTCCCGCACGAAAAATGAGAATCAGAAGGATGACATACTTCAGACTCTGGCCCGCACTCTCAGCATCCGTGCTTCAGCAGCTGCAGCTAGGCATCATTCGTCGTCGTCAGTGACAACGAAACATGCAGCTGAAGATCCCATCCAACGTGACACGTCTGCTGACGTCATAACCAACTGCAGGGATTGCTGTTTCCTGGACCGCAATCATCTAATTGTCACCGGTCAGAGTAAGTCACCGGAGGAGGGACTCATCAAGATATTCAACTTCCGCACGCTAGAGGTCGTGCAGTCGTACGACCGATTCGCAAAGAGGATGAGACCTTGGGGTTTGACCGGTTGCCCAGATTCTTCTACCCAATCGCCCGCCTTCCTCGTCACCGATCAAGAGGGCAACACAGTGAACTTGGTGAAGCCAGACGGCGCGGTCAAGGAACTGTCGATGTCATGGGGAACACCAAGGATAAAGAAACCTACTGGAATCGCCATGACCAGAACTGGACAATACGTCATCACGGACACGGCTACTGCAGCAGGTCCACGCTCCAACAGAATCGGATTGTACGCTCTTCGATCTGGAAAGCTGCAACTGGTCCGACGGTTGGCCGGGTTTGGATCGGGTGCCGGGGATGTACTCAGACCAAGCTACGTAGCCGTCGATTCCAGCGATCGTGTCTTGGTATCCGACTCAGAGAGTCGCAACATCAAAGTCTTCGATCTCAGAGGAGAACAGCTTCTGAAGTTCAGTTCATGTGGACCGAACGAACAGGAACTGCTACCTCAGGGTCTGGCGGTCGACGGGGCCATGAATATCTTCGTGGTTGACCAGTCCACTGGATGCGTGGCCCTATACAGTCCAGACGGTAATCTCATGGACTGTGGTATCCTACGCAATCTGACAACTGCATGGGGAATCGCTTTCAACGTCGAACAGAAACTGATGGCGGTGGCAACGGACATAGGACCAAAGGTTTTCAGGATTTAAATGCGATCGGTTTGCTGACAAAACACAGATCTACATGAACGTTTAATCCGAAGATATTCATGACCACGTCGACCGCCAGACCCTGAGGTAGCAGTTCCTCGAAGAGCTGACAACATAAATTGCCACATCCCACCACTTTCAGAGATTTTGCTTACTACCACGAACTGCCGTTGAATTTTACTTGGTATGGCCATTAAGCCTCCGCCATTTTCAAATCATGATAAGATTTTGTGAATCTGTTTCATAGGATTTAAACTTCTGTCCTGTCTTTTGGCTTCGTTTTGCAAAAAAATTGTTTCAAGTGCGTGAGACACCGGCAATACAGAAGCTACTATTTATTCATATTAGTTATTTATTCGTATTAGTTTTTAACAGTATTATTGTGTTACCAGGTCTGATCTTCGTAAGTCCAGCTGCAGGTGGACCTATAGGCCTACTCTAAAATCTATCTAAGACAATAATTACACGCCCTTAAACGTGGTGAACAGTGAACACACTGGGACGCAGCGCTTGAGGTACCGAGATTGAGACCCATATCACCCAACGGTTGTCTTCTTTCCTTCTTTCGCTAGGCGGCGGCGTTTGTTAAAAATGAAGATGCATAGCGTAAAGGCGCCCTGCGTGGCTGCCGACTGTTAAATTCGACTCCTGTAATAACTCGTTATCATTCGCTCATACTGTTCTTGTAATCATTCAGCGGTTTGTCAGTTTGAAATTAAACGAAAATATTATATTATATTATAGAGGTAGGGCCAAAAATCGCAAAATCTTGTTCTAATTTGGACAGAAAAGTTGGGAATCAAACTGTCGGCTCTAATATTAATTATGGTGAGTTTTAAATTAATTCAGTGCAATCCGACGACACAGACTGGGTTTGCAATACAGTGTGAAATCAGCACTACTTTTGTCATTAAACTTTATTTCTATATTTATAAACTCTGTGAAACCGAGATATGCTGACGGATGAATAACTGTCGCAAGCCCTCCCGTGTTTACACAATTATAACAAGCTCTAAACTTTCTAGAGTGTGGTTTACTTTCTATGGCGTGTCTCGGTCCATTTAAAGCTTCATGAAGTCTCTTTAGGACTAACCTATCCAGTCTACCCTGACAAAAGCAGTTACTATAGATTGCCAACTATATCTTAATTAACAACCGTAGGCATTAATCATATGGGCCTATAATATATGTAAATCTCTTAAGATGTTGTCAGTTGCTTTGCGGAATATGAACATTGGTCTTTATATATAAATATAAAGGTCGCGCTATTCGAATGACCTGGACACGAATAATAGGCCTGTAATATCCTATCCTATGAAAGCAACGGAGCTCAGACTCGGTCACGTTCTCGGAATTTGTGTATGACACAGGGAGATGAGCATTGCTGTGCGGAATATGTGTGTATATGTCTGCGTGTAGGTGTGTGTGAGTGTGTAGGATTGTAGGTGCATATGCAAGACGTGTGTTGGGGTGTGTGGGTGTGTATAGGTGTGTGTGTGTGCGCGTGCGTGCGTGCATGTGTGTAGGGTTGTAGGTGTGTATGTAGGGCGTGTGTTGGGGTGTGTGTGTATGTGTGTGTGCGCGCGTGTTTGTGTGTCGTCATAGGTAGGTGTGTCTAGGTGTGGTTGTGTGTATCTGTGTGTGTGCGTGTTGCGTGTGCACGCGCGCGCGTTTGTGCATGTGTGTGTGTGTGTGTGCGTTTGTGCGTGTGCGTGTGCGTGTGCGTGCGTGTGTGTGTGTGTGTGTGTGTGCGTGCGTGCGTGCGTGCGTGCGTGCGTGCGTGCGTGTGTGTGTGTGTGTGTGTGTGTGTGTGTGTGTGTGTGTGTGACAGCAACCAGCTTTTAGATGTCATCGGACCCTGATGACTGGTCGAAGCGGTTCGGATATCATATTGATCGTTGTCGTACATTTCGATTTTACGGTCGGTCGTTGTGAAAGGCGTGTGTAGATGTAAGGCCCCTCTATATATATACGCAGCTCTTGGCTTCTGCGGGGAGGAGTGGGGTGGGTGTATCAGCCGCCTCAAGCGTAGTCCTACTTTAGATTTTCGGCAGCGTGTGCCATTCAGCTGACAGATGGTGGTTGGCGGTGGTTGTGGTGGCAATGGTGGAGAAGATGGTGGGTGTTTGGTGGTGGTGGTGGCGGTGTTTGTAGTGGTGGTCATTCAGCTGATAGTGTGGGTGTTGCCGGTGTCGTTGTGGGTGTTTCAGCTGACTGATGTGAAATCTTGGTGTTGGTGTTGGCTCTGCTTGACGTATTCCTTGAGCCTTGGAGGAATCGGGAGACGGTCGATCAGGTCCAGCCTGACGTGTCGCAGGACGGCGAATTTGCAGAGATGTTGCAGGGAGTGCATGCACCGGAACCGCGAGAGAGGGTGCAAGAGGCGGACGGGAGCCGGCGGCTGCCCTGGCCCCCGCGGCCGAAGGTAGTAGAGACACTGGCCCCCTCGCGACGACAACATGGCGTCCTTAATGAACTCGACGATCGTAACAGCACTGCAGTGCGATCTCGGCTGAGAATAGAAGCTGAACATCCCTGAAATTATCATTAAAATACGAATTAGTTTCGGTTTATACAGAACAAAATCAAGGCATTTCTTAAATTATCATCGCAATACGAATCATTTTCGGTTAAAGAGCAGAATGAAAGCAACCCTGAAAGGAAATCGCAATTGGAATCATTTTCAGTTAAAAGTAGAGGCCAACAAAATATATAATAATACCCGAATACGAATTAGGATTTCTAGCTAAGCAGCATTTAAATGATACTCACCATATAATGACTATATAAATGCTTGATTACATTATATTGCATCACATAATATTTTACATGCGTACCATTTAAGCTCAATGAGCATCTTTGACATGCTTTACCAATATACGAATTACTCTGGGGGTGAACGTTGTTGATAGGATGCACAGTAAAAAAAAGCAACATCTCAAAGGGCTAACAGTTCCAGAAAAAATAATTATATGAAGCTACGTTCTTTGCTTCAAGACTGAGCTCGTTGGACCAACAGCAAGTCAGTGGTTATAATGTATGCATATATATATATATATGTATATATATATATAGATCATAATCACCGTATAATCACTATATAAATATAGTTATATATAAAACCACGTGATCTGTTTCGATAAATATATATATATATATATATATATATATATACAGAGAGAGACAGAGAGAGAGAAGACAGGTACGGTACAAAGGGATAGCCGACGTCACCTGAGTTTAACAGATTATAAGTCACTAACATGTGCGAATAGAAGAGTGATCATCCTGTGATCACTCTGATTCTGTTATTTAATAATAATGGGCATTTCTACGGATGACAACCTTGGGCATATGCACCACGCATATATGTGCATCATTCTAGAATATATTATGTGCTGACAACTAAGGGCCCATCGTGCATTGCTCTGAATAATCAAGACTCAGAGACTAGACGTAAATATTAGCTGTTCGGTGATTTGTAGACGGAAATCATTGGTTCACCACGTGATCTGTTTCGATCTGTTAATGCATCAGGTGAGAGCAAAGTAAGCAGTTGAGATTTGATCATCGACGAGGTTACAGCGAGAGGCCTTCGGCATCATTCATTCATCATTCGGTCTTTCATTACAATCTACTCACTCATTCATTCATTCACTAACTCTCTCTCTCACTCATTCACTCGTTCGTTCATTCGTTCATTCATTCATTCATTCATTCATCCATCTATCTACTCACTCATTCACTCACTCACGTCTCACTCACTCACTCATCCATTCGTTCATTCACTCACGTATTTATTTATTCATTCACTCATTCACCGATTCATTCACTCGCTCACTTTCATTCATTCATTCATAATCTAGACGCAGATCTGAGCCTATTACAACGATGCGAGGGTTGCGTGTAGTGAGTGGGCCACGAATGCAGGCGATGCCTCGCTGTTACAGATTCGGGCGGTGTGGGTCATTAGGTGCATGCCTCTCGGCACTTTCCAGGAAGAATCCACCAGTTCACGTGGACTCAAAACAAGCATGGATAAGTGCCGGGACATATGTATTCCGAGTGGAAGCACTCACTGAACTGCAGATGGAAATACAGAGCAGGTGGAAAATCCTCTCTTGAGAAATCCTGGCACTTCAACACCAGTATAATAGTTCAAGTCCTGCGTCAGCCACTTGTCTGGATATTAAAACTAAGAATCCAGTTCTTCAATTTCTTCAATCTTCATCGTTCGCATACGACAGAAACCTGGCTCGATTACACTTCCCAAGCACCCACGAAACAGGTCGATTTGTTGCAATAGCACAGGTTTAGCGCGTAGCTACTAAGTGGCTACACGCTACTCTTGTGCTGCTGGAAGCTTATACGATTGCCCAGATTGTCGTAAACAATGTCTAATAAAAGCAGATTGGCCTACAAATATAATAGCATATGCATAAAACGCTTAGTTTTATGCAAAATCATGCAGACTGAAAATGAGAAATAAAAACACAAAATTTATCTTTAAAATATAAAAAAGTCAAACCATTTCCACTAAAGAAAAGTCAAACCATGTCTCATTAAGTTGAATTCAATTTAACTTAGTATGCATGTTCATTAAATTGTATGTCATCTCCGTGTCTCGCTGTCTATGGGAGAAGCAGTTTGTTCCATAGAGAATTACACTTAGGCCTATTAATAACCTCATAACTGTCTATTTAAAAAAAGAATACATGTGTAGGCTCTGTTATTTCTTCTCTGCTATTGGTTGTATCTCCTCATAGGAAGGTTAATAGTTCATTCGTCACGTTTAGGCTCTTGCCTTCAACATGCTGTTATAAGCCTCTCTCATCGTCCAGTTAAATAGCATCGTTCTCGGTCTTTTTCTAGTCGTTCCCCCTCCATTCTGCCCATAAATAGGCCTAATAACAATTTTTCGGAGGTAGTCTCTCCTCATTATGTGACACAACGGATGTCGTTTCTAATTCTAATTTTAATAATTTATGAAACAATGGAACACATTCAAATCAAATCACTTGATTTGCGCCCATCGTTGAACAAAAGCATAACGTCTAGACCTCATCATAACATGAAAATCAGCCGGTAGCAAATGGGGGCCCAAAAGGGCGACCCACTAAATAGGGCCAGTGGGCCACCCCTATAACAGTTCTGGTTACTGACAACCGTTTTCATAGACTATACAGGAGTGACAATTCATAAATAGCATATTAGCTAACAACTTAATTAACGGTGAACAGCGGCTGGCTATAACCTTTACAACAACTCAACCAGCTGCATGCTAACAAGAACACAAGCACGTATCATATACTATTCTGTATTACATAGTTAGCTATACCTAGGCTTCAGGTACAGATGAAGATATCCCTCAAATATCATAATATCATATGATACGTGCTTGAGTTCTTGTAAGCAGCTGGTGGCCATTGTGAAAATGATTTGATTTGATTGTGTCCCATTGTTTGCGTACGCGTCTGCTCTTCTGCCAGCTTGTCTCCTTCTCTCTGTGTATATGCCTGTCCGCTTTTCTGTTTCTCCATGACCGTAGAAATAATATATATGTATATATCGTATTAAGGCCCATTATATATTATATATTATGTACACATTATAGCCATCATAAATATATGTATAATATATACATTAATAAATTGCATATTATATATAACATATATATATGCTATATAACTTTTTCTATAGACCTAATTAGGGAATGCACTTGCAACAGATTTTTACACTTCAAATGATCCACGCAAACAGGTCAATGCTAGCACGTGGATGCACTATCAGTAAATATATGCGTAGAGACCATAACATCAAAAACAGACATACATGTATCTATAATGAACCATACATATAATTTATGACTGCTTTTACCGTTTAGCTTTCGGCTTTTCGGCAGTTGCTAAAACAGCTTTTCGTCGAAGAAAGAGTCTTTCTCGGTGGACCAGGAACATCGACGTCATGCATCTAAATCTATATTTACCCTCAGTACTGTTGTCTACTCTACCTGCAGGGCCTCTTCATTGACGTTTTGCCTAGTACAGCCATCGTTTGGTAGGCCTACTTGTCTTGTGGAGCTCTTCCTTAACATGTTAATGTACAGAGTATCCAAACTGACCATTTGCTTTTGGCTTTGACCTCGGTCAGTGTGCAGTGCATTTATCGGATGAAGGAATCTTCTCTCTCTCTGTTTCTCTCTCTCTCTCTCACTCACTCACTCACTCACTCACTCACTCACTCACTCACTCACTCACTCACTCACTCACTCACTCACTCACTCACTCACTCACTCACTCACTCACTCACTCACTCACTCACTCACTCACTCACTCACTCACTCACTCACTCACTCACTCACTCACTCACTCACTCACTCACTCACTCACTCACTCACTCACTCACTCACTCACTCACTCACTCACTCACTCACTCACTCACTCACTCACTCACTCACTCACTCACTCACTCACTCACTCACTCACTCACTCACTCACTCACTCACTCACTCACTCACTCACTCACTCACTCACTCACTCACTCACTCACTCACTCACTCACTCACTCACTCACTCACTCACTCACTCACTCACTCACTCACTCACTCACTCACTCACTCACTCACTCACTCTCTGTCTCTCTCTGTCTCTCTCTGTCTCTCTCTGTCTCTCTCTCTCTCTGTCTCTCTCTGTCTCTCTCTGTCTCTCTCTGTCTCTCTCTGTCTCTCTCTCTGTCTCTCTGTCTAACTGTGTGTCTATCTTCTTCCGATTTGCTGCCTCCCAAGCACATACAAATGTCAAAAACTGCCACTCCTCTCGCTGTTGGGTCTCTTCTTTAAACTGTCCATATATCCATCTGTCGTCATCCAATCCAAGCATCATCTGTCTTGGCCTTTCACTTATCCCATATCCACCTCCTCTTCATTATTCTTTCGATGACCGTTCTTAGTATAGGGAGCCGCGATTACCTCTCGGCGTGTGCCCAAGTCCATTTCCATTGTCTCTTTCTTATTCAAATTCAAATTTCTATTTTGCGCATCCGGATTCTTTCTTCTCTAATCATATCCATCACTTCTTCTGTTGTTCTATATTCTGTTCAGTTGCATTCTTCCACTCTTCTCCATGTCATTTTCTAAAGCATCCATCTCCCTATGTTCTTTTTCTCACCGTAGACCTACATGTCTCTTCTCCGCAATGCACCACACTCCATATAAAAGTCTTCATCATTCTTTTATTCAGAATCCTCTTCAACTTTCCTCTCAGTATTCATCTCCTTTTTGAGAATGCATCTTTCCTTTAAGCAGTCCTCTAGTTTTGAGAATGGATCTTATCCTTCTGTTATCCTTCTTTTTGAAAACCTCTGCTGCTCACTTGCCCACAGCTTCAGATTTAGATCAAAAAGTGTAATTTGAGTTCAGTTTAGAGTTGACATGGTTTGACGTGATAATAGGCAACTATGGGGTTAGTCTAACGCTGAACCAGAATTGAAGTATAGTAATGTTAAAGTTGCCTCAGAATTGTACTGACAATGTTCGAGGTGAGCCAAATAGTAAGTTCAAAAAGCCTGCAAGATTTGAGGCTGAGTCAATTTAGGACGACGGTTTAGGTTTAATTGGATCATATAAAATTATGGCTGTCGACTTGAGCGAATTCAGGTGACTTACATGTATTGCTCAGGGATCTGAAAGTCAGGTCAGGTATAAAAGTTGCGTTAGATATACACGTCATACACGACTTGCAAGAAGTATGATGACTGCTACGTCGAATGCGACGCATCACTTCCGGTAGGGCCTACAACTCTCGTGCGGTTGATACCTTTATAATGTTCGATTCGTGTGTGATGTGTCGATCCAAGCGACCGGAAACTGAGGCTGAGCAGGTAACGATCATCGGAACTATCTCTGACGAGGAACGTTCCATCAGGACGATTCGACAACTTCTGTTCCGCATCCTCAAAGCTCAGAGGACCCCAGTACCAACTGCACTATAACAAGAAGTACAACAACTACACTTTAACAACAAGTACAACAACTGCACTTTAACAACAAGTACAACAACTGCACTTTAACAAACCCCGTAAACCGTAACCCCGTGTACAGTGTACACGACCGCATTGTAACAGCAAGTACACCAACTGCACTATAACAACAAATACACCAACCGCGTTGCAACAGCAAGTACCAATTGCATTATAAGAACAAGTACTAGCTGTCTTATATAGCAACAAATAGGTTTACCAATCTCACTTACTATAGGACCACCTACAAAATGTACCATCTGCGAGGCGATAACAAGTACCAATGTCACTATCTAAATAGAAATTTCTAAGTAAACAAATGATACTGTGAAAGCTAGAAAAAATCACCAGATCTATAGAGCCCAACGGATCGAGATCACAATCATGATCTAGTCTGGTGGTATTTTACAAGAACCTTGTTTCAGCCCCACCTATATAGGTTCTGCACTTTCTGTGCATGAGTCCAATGCATAGTTTTCAGAGACAAGTCAGTGATCGCCGCCCATTTCGGTTCCATACGGGTTCCATATGGGAACATGTACTCCACGTGGCATGCGGCCATGCTGGTAGTTGCCGTCTCTTATTTTTGATGTCTGAAAACTTGGGTACACGATAGTCAACTGGCATTAAACGGCGGGCGAGCCCAGAAGGACCAATGAAGCCCCAGCATCGTTGCGAATATGGGTCGTTTGGTCTGTATGCACTTTGCACTTTCAGTTTGTTGAGCGTCCTTCCGGAACGAATGCAGATTGAGACATCGTTGTCCAATAAAAACAGATCGCTATCTCGGCGACTGAACCTCACCGAGAAGGCATTTTTTTAAATTAATTTACGCGTCGCATCATATATATTATGCATTCGGTATTGCAATATGCGTCGAAAGCGATAAAGATAACGGAAGGAAAGATGGTCCACGTGACGACTAATTTCTTTGAACACTAATACTGAAATTTCTTCGTTGGTTTATGACCAGGCAAACCCTCTAACGCATTTCGCCTGTTTGCTTGCATGGTCATTATGGAGCCTACTAAAACAGTGACCACATGGAAGAAGTTTCTAGAAGCGGCGCATCAATTGGGTTCGATCACCCATATATCCGGTTCACTCTTTAGATCCATTAGGTCAATGATTATCGGCACGCACATTTGTCTGTTCAACGGACGTAACCATCAATATATATATATATATATATGTATATATATATGTAAGCCTATTACAAGGCCTATAATTAACGATGCAGTGCACTATTCGCATGGATGTTGTTGATCCCATGTTTGGTGACTATGTAACCAGGAGGACGGCCTTTCGATCGATGACAATACCTGAAGACAGCTCTAAGCATCCTGTTTACGTCGACGAAACTCCTTTGTGTAATGCAATTCACGTAGCCTGTTTTATTATAAACGCGGCTTATTAACGTAACCGTATAATCTTATGGTCGGCATCACAGGCTTAAATAGATAGCACAAGTATAATATGGCTCATGTAATAATGTAATAATAGTAATTGTATGGCTCATGTAATGATGTAATAATAGTAATTGTATTTTATGTATTATGTTTGTATTGCGCACATGTCTTAACTATGCCTATAAAATACACTGAGGTCGGAAAAAGATGTCTCTTAGGGTAATTTTGAAAATGACAAGTAAAAACTCACCGACTTGTTAAATTCTAAAACTGGCTTAATCCTTACCTAATAGGATAATACTGGTTAAAATATAAAGGTAACTAACGCCAATAATGATGTCAAAATGAAGTGATCTGCATCAAAACTCAAACGTTAAAGAAGGCACCAGCACTTATCTAATAACATTTAATACAATTTTTAATGTTATTTTTCATGTGTGAATATCAGTATAATTTACTTTTATATTTGATAAATACTAGGCAACAAGGTGTGTTTAAAGTATCCACCTTTTGGCCTCAAAGACAAGTTTCAAGACGCGCACGCCATTGGTCAATAGCAACATCGATAATAACCAGCTGATCAGTTTCCTTCCTGACATTAACAATTTGCTCACGGAGTTCTTCTTCGATGTTTATGAGCTCTGTCCTTTAAACTTTTTCGTTCATTATTCCACAACTCTTGTAATCAACCGGATTTTAGTCCGGGCTGTTTGGCGAATATAGATTAGGACGGATGTAATCAGGAGCCTCTTTTGTCAGCAGTTCAATAGTTTCACGAGCTCTATTGGTGAGCTGGAGCGCCATGCACTATTGTTAACATGTGTAACGATGCAAATGTTCAGAGATATCAAACCCTCCAACAACAAACAATCCCGGTAATAAGCTCCATTCAGTTGAACCGCAGGTTCCATTAAATGGATTTCCGTTTTACCAAGATACACAAACGGAAATCATGACTGACCCGCCAAATATCGATCGAGCATGAACTATTAAGGAAGCGTTTGACTTAAATGTTTTTTAGGTTCCCGTGTCCGCTCGCAGACGATCATTTTGACTGTTCTTTGGTGTGGCTGTATTAAACAACTTTTCTTATTTCAATAATATCAAATTGACCATCTGAGCAGAATAGCTCTAACAGTTACCTTGAATGTCTTAGCCAGGCATAGGCTACATGTTGACTTTTGTTAATTCCGTCGCTCGACGTTTCTTAAGCCAAGGACTTTCTTGGCAATTACATGCACGAAAGTATTTGAAATGCCCATATCTCGACCGACTTCTCTTTTTCGCCAGATATGACTAAGGTTTATCTTCTTGACTCAAAACAATCTCTTACAATATTAGACCTACTTGATATTTATAGGTTTCCACGCGATTATCGGCCCATCGCTAATTAACTGCACCATGCTCTGACGATCCAGTTTAGACATAATCAATTTTTCTTAGAAGCTGTTTTCGATTGCCTAATGTCCAAACCCTTTCTGGTCATTGTTCCATCAACTATTTGCGCCGCAATGTTTGTTTTCTCGTCAAATGTTCCTATCAATTTTTGTCGATTTGGTTGAACACCAATTTCAAATCTTTTAGTTACTAAAATGTGCTATTAAAGGACGTGAGAATAACGTGCTTTTAAACTGGATCAGTCATAAATGATAAATTTTTAGATCTCGACAGGATAAACGGCCCTGGAATTTAAAAAATCGACAAATATTTACTAGTTATTTTTTCAATATAGATCTATCATTCATTCATTCATTTCGATAATTTCATCTCGATAATTTATATAGCGCCTCTTCAAGCGAAACTACTAAGAGGAGCTCCCAGTCACGGCCAAAAAGAAATGACTTTAGCAGCTTACAAAACGTAGCTAGGTCATTGTAAGGGGGAAGACGGAGGGCAACCGGGAGCCCATTCCAGGTGGATGGACCAGCCACTGAGAAATCTCGACGCGGAATTAGCGACAAGCGGGCTCTGGACATCAGAGGTTCACCGTTAGCAGAAGAGCGCAGAGCTCTACGCGAAAGAAGTTCAGACACCAGATGACACAGTTCAGTCAAGTAGGATGGCGCACAACCAGAGAGACACCGCCAAACTAGTGTCGCAATGCGGAATGTAATGCGCTGTTGAATCGGTAGCCAGTGAAGGACATCGCGCATATAAGCTGAGACCGGTGAAAATTTAGGTATAATTATGTTCAATAAGCGTGGCCACAGAGCGAAGATCGCGATCTAAACGCACCACCGAGGCACAGGGAAGACCAGCCAGAACAGCGCTGCAGTGATCAATTCTGCTGGTTACAAGAGCATGAACGAGGACTACTGAAGCCTCAAAGGTAAGAGAGCGAATAATTGTCATACCCGACATAATCATAAGATTAAATTAATATCCATAAATGTAGTCATAAACTGTTTAGCTCTTTTGTCTCCCAGTCTTTGTCTTAGATCATCGTGCAGTGTTATTTCAGATTGTACAGAATGTAAAGTAATATAATGTTATATAATACAGTTCAACATAACATGGTATAGCATAACATAAACTGGTATTATATAGCATGGCGTGACAGGAAACCATAAAAATATAACATTGCATTTTAACAAAACATGACATAGAATGGGACAGCAGAATTTAGCATACCATAACATTGATTGCATTTTCGTAACTGAGCATAGCATAACCATAGCATTACATTACATAGAGTTGAATTACACACCATGAGCGTACGTGTATATATATATATATGGCACAACCTTCTGTCACGTACAATGTGATAAATAATTTAGCATTAAATATAGCATCCTTACATAACATAATTATGGCAGTGCTTAGACATTTCATATGTTTTAGCACAACTGCAATGTTTAATGTCCTGTAGTGCAATGTATTACGTAGCATTGAATATGCATTAGCACGTATAATTCGTCCAGATCATTGCCTGAAATCACGTGATTGACTGCTTCTTAGGAGGACATAAGCTGAAGAGGCAGGAAGCCTCTGATAACGTCTACCCGCGGTGGAGAAATTTCTTTAGAATTAATGGCCCTAATTATTCAGAATTTCATCGATCCGAAAGCAGAGGAATGTCCGCGCATGAGATTCCGGTGTCATCAATACGACCGTAAACTCTTCTTCCTCTTCTTCTTCTTCTTCTTCCACTTCTTCTTCTTCTTCCTCTTCTTCTTCTTCTTCTTCCTCCTCCTCTTCTTCTTCTTCCTCTTCTTCTTCTTCCTCTTCATTTTCTTTTTCTTCCTCTTTTTCTTCCTCTTCTTCTTCCTTCTCGTCCTCATCTTCTTCCTCTTGTTCACGTTCATTCGTCTAATTCTTCTCTCGCTCAGCTCTCCGTCTCTGCCTCTGCGTATGTCTGTCTGTCCGTATGATTGTCTCTCTCTGTCTCTCTGGCTGTCTGTTTCTGTCTTTGTACATATCTCTATCTGTAGCCTTCTGCCTGAGTGTCTCTATTTCTGGATATAAAGAGTAGATGTGTGCGGGGGGCGATCTCACGTCTGATGTGCAATGCATAACACACACACATATATATATATATATACATATATATATATAGGCCCAACACATGCATATTATATATTAATGTGCGATATATATATATATATTATGTGTGTGCGTGGCGCCACAGCGCGAGCGATAAATTCTGGTTTCCGTCGTATTCGGCGGTTACCATAAGATCTGAAGACCGTGTAGGACAGTTTCAAAGCCACCATCCATCCTGATGGAACCAATCCAGACGAGAAACGGATGCAGCAACAGCAGCAACAGCGGCATCACCCATGGACGAGGGAAGGGTGGGAGGCAAAAGCGCATCCATGCATTCAGTCGCCATTCATCGGCGCCGTCCCTATAGAGGCTGCGATAGACGCGTAAAATTGACAACAGAAGCAAGAATTGGCATGGAAATTGATAAACAGATCGCAACGGGAATTGGACAGAAAGAGGATAATCGAAGCAGAAATATCGAACATACATCATAGAATATATTATACACAGACACAATTGGTCGTAAGTTATCAGTCCACAAAGCCCCCCCTCTCTCCTCTCTCTACCCTCTCTTTCGATATATATATATATATAATATATATATATATATAATATATATATATATAAAGACATATTTATTGCACCTAAAATATAAGCCTCATGTAAAGCTGGATCGTCTAACCTATCAAATCGACTGAAGACAAATGGCAAATACGATCTTTGGGCTTATATGTAATTTCGGTTTGCAGGGGCTTATTTCACCCCTGGACGTTTCATCTCCGTTCGATTAACCTCTGTGGGTTTCACCTCTGTCGAAGGGGTTGTTATACATGTATATTCCACGACGCGGAATAACGAAACATGTACAAACCGACTTCTATTTAGGCAAGCATATGATTTTCATCAATTCAACTTTCCTTTGGGTTAATAGACAAAGCGAGGCTGTGATTACTACACATGTATGTTAATAGGTTTTCGCCTACGACTCTTAAAATGCATTTAAGCGGGTCTAGTCTTTATAGTCCAACTACATGCAGTGGCAAGGCGAAGCTGTAATGATGAGATGACACCGTACGAACTATATTTAACCCAATAAAGCCACTATGTTAAGAGACGCACAAAGTCACACCGGAATGGACAGTAAAAGACACACACACATATATGCACACGCACACACACACATACCCTGGGCGAACTAAATGGGCTGCACAGAAGACTATAACGGCGAATAGAAGCGGCAAGATCATAGAGAGAAACGGACACTTGGAATGGCTTATAATGATATGAAACATAATGCGACAGGTGGATCCAACAGACCGCCAGACTGCTGCGTTTACCAACAGTCGATGGAAGCTGCATAAGCTTAATCGAGAACTCGCAGTTTTCGGTTGAAAAACGGAATTTTCGTGAATTTTTCAGTTTTTAAATTCGTTAAATTTTGTTGGGCTATGACTGTATGGTGATTTAATACACTGACAAAAGGCAGCATAAGCAACAGCAACAACAAATGTGATGACATCATGATTTCCAGTGTCTATGGCTTCGGCTTAGAATCCACTGTCACAATCAAAATAAAAGCTACGTAGATCAAATGTTTTTTAAGTCAAAATGTCAGCTATACGGGTCTAAGATCAGATTAGTTTAGGTAATGTAACAGGCAAGTAGCGTTAAGTAGACTAAACAAATGTAAGTAAGCTACAACAGAGAAGAGCAAGTTAATGTGTGTTGTAACCGAGATCTATATCTTCAGACATATTATGATAATAATATTATTGTTTTCTTTATAAAGCAAACAGAGGCAATGAACCGAAGGCAACTCCTTGATCTGGCATAAAAATAGGATATTTCAGAAGAATGCAATAAGCAGGTACTAAAAGATGAGACAGGTTAATATAGATTCTGAGATTCTAATAATGTGGATTTTAATCCACTAAGCAAAAGAAGAGACTCGGCGAGATCTATATATATACATAGAGGGGCAAATTAAGGAGATTACAGGAGAGAATAATGAGATTAAAAGAGAGACTGTAAGGTTGATAGGAGAAGGGACTAAACAGATTATAAGGGACATCAAAAGCAGATTAAACATAAGGATGAGACTGAGTGGATTAAAGAAGAGAGAGACATATGATAGACAGAGAGACAAAGAGAGAGAAAAGAGAGAGAGCTGAGACAGACAGAGACAGACAGAGAGACAGAGACAGAGAGAGAGAGAGGAAGAGACAGACACAGAGACAGAGCCAGAGAGAGACAGAGAGAGAGAGAGAGAGAGAGAGAGAGAGAGAGAGAGAGAGAGAGAGAGAGAGAGAGAGAGAGGAAGAGAGAGCTGTGTCGCTTACGTTCTGCAGTTGTCCGAGGCTCGTGACGAAATCGTCGCTGTCTCCCTGGCTGAGTTTCTTTTTGAAACCAAACAGACCTGCAGACAGAAATACATCAACATGTCAGCAATTCAACAAATGAAGAGCGTAGACCTAATCTATTCTGTTTATTTCAGTAAGCGGTCTACAGTAGCGCATCACAAACTATGGTCCGCGAGCCCTCATTCGCAGGGCCACCTTATTGAATCAAGAAACATAGGCCTACATGTAAAAAGTCCTCTGAAAACACATCGCTATCAATTTAGATTGCAATAATTTTATAGTCAGAGAGACTTGACATTCCATTCAGCTAATCTGTCGGTCTGTCACTCTGAAAAACTTGGCATGCACTTCTTGATATAAGGTCACATATGACACATTTAAACACTAAATAGCACTTGATCTAAGAGCGTTTAATTGTATGTACAAAATCTAAATATTTGCATTTAAGTTGTTATCTATGTATTGCATGTACAATTGTACGTGTGTATTACTTTTGTATGGATGCATGTGTGTATGTAAAATATGTTCATATATGCATTATGTATATGAGTAAGTATGTATAATTGTATGTATATATATATACACACACGTATTTGTCTTTGAATGCATGCGCTTCTGCGTAGATTTCTTGAAGAGGTGCTATTCCAAGTTTCATTGATTGATTGCAATTTTAATTCGTGCATACGACTTATAGACTGACCACGTCTCGGCGTTGATTTTTGGAGCTATATAAATGTTCGATTACCTTAAAAAACGACAATTGCTAACTTAATTACATACTTAGACTATATAATATATATTAATACATACACGGGTCAATTAATTGACCGCGGCTTCCTCTTGGCTTCCTCTAACAGCTCGCATTCAGTTCGAAGTTCTTGTCCTGGTCATTAAATCCAAATTTAGTGTTGTTCCTATCCTATAGATATCTCAGGGATCACATTCGCTCTATAGATATCTCAGGGGTCACATTCGCTCTATAGATATCTCAGGGATCACATTCGCTCTATAGATATCTCAGGGGTCACATTCGCTCTATAGATATCTCAGGGGTCACATTCGCTCTATAGATATCTCAGGGGTCACATTCGCTCTATAGATATCTCAGGGGTCACATTCGCTCTATAGATATCTCAGGGATCACATTCGCTCTATAGATATCTCAGGGGTCACATTCGCTCTATAGATATCTCAGGGATCACATTCGCTCCTCGCGTATACTGCAGCTTATCATCTACTACTGCAATCTTTGAACTGGCATGCTATCTCTGTTCCCCGAGTTAGGTCCACTATGGTCCAAATTAGATTCTTTGCCATCATTGGGTCTCCCTACGGAATGCCCTGCCTTCATCTCTCGCCTACGTATTACCACTCTTTTTTGGACTCTTCCTATATCATTCTCCCTCCTCGTAACCTTTTTCTACTCTCTGGATTCGCACTGGGAATGTTACTAGGTGTCCAATACTGTGGGCGGTGCTATATAAATTATTAAGTACAGTACCTGAATCGATAGAAACAGACAAGCCAAGATGTGCGCGTGTGTATGTTTCATGTACTTTAATAAAGAGCGATCAAAGAGAGCGAAGCAAGGAGTGAAACATGAAAGGTATACGACGTAGGCGGTGACGTAGGCAGTGACGTAGGAAGTGGTATGGACAGGAAACGACGGAAGAAATCGATAGCATCAGAGAACGCATTAATGAAACGAATTTCGCAATGACTCTAACATGATGCTGTTGTGTAGAAACATCATGTCGATCAATATAAAGTCTATTTACTGCTCCTTGCTTGACCTCCGGATTTTGACCTGTCACCGTTCAACCGGAATCAACTGGCAACCGTTCTTCCTTTCAGCAGCCGTTGTTGCTTTCAGACAACACAATTATATATGACGATGCGATATTAGACACAGAGCTGGACTGAGCAATATATATGGTTCGGTGGATGATTGATTGATCGACTGACTGACTGACTGACTAATTGTTGATTGATTGATTGACTGACTGACCGACCGACCGATCGATCGATTGATTGATTGATGGTTGTGATGCTTTATGTCTCTTTCGGCGGATGTTAATTACTGCATGTATATATATATATATATATCATATTTCAAATTCTGAGACAAAAGTTCAACAGGCCGTACGTAAGTACCAAGTTTCCCAGGTCCAGAGAACTCTAGCCATATGTGTCTTGAATTGCCGACTAGAATAGCCACCTCCGTTTTCTAATGGTGCCAGTCTCAACGTGGGAGGGCGACGTAACAGGCCTAGATGGCAATTATATATCGTTCAATCCTGGAAGAAACCTCGCCGATATGTACTATTTTGCGTGGGGTCACACGTAGAAGACCAAGCCCTTGAGATAGGAGGAGGAGGAGGAGGAGGAGGAGGAGCAGGAGGACAACATTTGGGCCACAAAGTTCCCCTGCTCCATTGTACGAACTCTCCCGTGTCAATCTTCTACTATCTCTTCGCACGTCCTAAGCTTAGAACTGAAAACCACTTCTCGACAAATCCTCCTCTTTTCATTTGATTCCTCTTCTCTCTGCCTCTCCCGATCATCATCCAATTCTAAAAGCCTTCCACCTTTCCCACTTTCACACATGCCTGACCTTGGATCCTGGCCTGGCTCCCATCTTGTCTGCCAATCGATTCTGTTTTTAATGCACGCCTGTGATCAGCTGGTTTCTACGCTGTTTAGGCGCTGTAGAAAACGTGAGATGATGATTAATCTTCATGATTACGACACAGCGAGATCAAAGCGACAGACGACAAAAGAAAGAAATTTACTGGGAATATGCAAGAAGAAAAGCTCCTGTAAGATTTTTAAACCCTGAAAACCTAATAAAGTCTAACTTTGACTTTTATTTTAAAAAGGAATGTCGATTTTTTATGTAGTCCTCTGTTTTGCTAGGAAATAAATAAATAAATTTACAAGGGGTGATTGCAATGTTAATCCTGATGTATGAAGCACAACTCGGAATTAAGTGTTCTGGCATTTACTGTCAAGTGAAACACGTTTGGATATAGGAACTCAAAATCTAAAACCTTGAAAATATATATAAAAAACAATGTTTTTTTCATTAAGCACGTCATCATTTCGATTTCTTCCATTTCTTCATTCTTTTTCTCCTTCATTTCTTCTCCGTCTTTCTTCCTTTGATTCTTTCTCTTTATCTTATGTTCTACATTGTTCTCTCATGACATCTTCTCTTTGTTTCCCGTTTTGTCCTTCTTTCCAACTTTTCTTCCCTCTTTCTCTTTTCCTCCTTCCTCTTCACTCTTTATTTTATATATATATATATATATATATATATATGGTGATCGTAATCAAGTATTTATATGGCGCATCTATGAGTAAAAGGCGATCACGAACCGAGGAATTGTCATCACTGACGAAGAGGGACAGTGTTCACAGATGCTTACAAAGTTGCATGATCCGAATATCGGTCCTAATTCTCGCTCGAGGAGTCCAAAATGGTTAGAACGTAAGGAGGAACGGCTGCTGGGTAAGGAAGATATTGGGACACAGTACGTCCAGAGGTAAAGTGGCCCAGAGACAGTAAGACAGATCTGCAATCTGCATGAGGAGCAGATTTTAAATAGAATAGGGCCTACGGCTGGGGAGCCCTAGCTGAGAGCCATGCATAGGCGTGGATCTAAGTCATTCTTCTTTTCTGTTTTTCTTCTTTTTGCTTTTTTTCTTTGTTCTTTTAATCTGTTTTTCTTCTTTTTGCTCTTGCGTTCTTCATTTCCATCTATAGGTCTATTCTCATCTTCCTGTTGTCATCATCGATAGCCAAACTAATCTAACATGTCTTAGGGTCAATAGCACTGTTGCCTTGTCGTCTCTGTCTGTCTGTCTGTCTATATATATATATATATATATATATATGCACATGAATAATTGCATATATGGGAACAAATGCTATGCATGTAGAAAGTCAAGGCTGCGTCGCCTAATCCGGATGAGACTGGTGTGTATATATAGCCTGTGTTGAACTGATGGGAAATATCTGTTGCCCTGCCTCCCTTCCTTCCCATTCCCTCCTCCTCCCTTCCTTCCCATTCCCTCCTCCTCCCTTCCTTCCCATTCCCTCCTCCTCCCTTCCTTCCCATTCCCTCCTCCTCCCTTCCTTCCCATTCCCTCCTCCTCCCTTCCTTCCCATTCCCTCCTCCTCCCTTCCTTCCCATTCCCTCCTCCTCCCTTCCTTCCCATTCCCTCCTCCTCCCTTCCTTCCCATTCCCTCCTCCTCCCTTCCTTCCCATTCCCTCCTCCTCCCTTCCTTCCCATTCCCTCCTCCTCCCTTCCTTCCCATTCCCTCCTCCTCCCTTCCTTCCCATTCCCTCCTCCTCCCTTCCTTCCCATTCCCTCCTCCTCCCTTCCTTCCCATTCCCCTCCTCCTCCCTTCCTTCCCATTCCCTCCTCCTCCCTTCCTTCCCATTCCCCTCCTCCTCCCTTCCTTCCCATTCCCTCCTCCTCCCTTCCTTCCCATTCCCTCCTCCTCCCTTCTTCCCTCTCCAGCTGATGTCGTTTAATTGATGACTCCTGCAGACGCAATAAGGAAGCGACGACCAACCGAACGAAGAGCAACACTTTCCGATGACTTGTTGACGTGACTCAGCAGACGAAGAAGTCGGCCAACTCCTCCTCCTCCTCCTCCTCCTTTTTCTCGTCCTCATTTTCTACTACTCCCCCGCTTTCGCCTTCTTCACCACTTGCCCTCCTCATCTTCTCTTCCTTCTTCTCTTCCTCCTTCTCATCATCCTTCCCCATATCCTCATGTTTCGCCTCCCCTCCCCTCTTTCTCTTCTTTCGTTTCCTCCTCTTTCTCCTCATCCTCCTCTTCCACCAACTCCTCATCCTCTGCTTCTTTCTCTTTTATCACCTCCTCCTCCTCCTCTTATTTCTCCTTCTCCTCTTCTTTTTCCTCTTCTTCCTCCTCCTCCTTTTCCTCTTCTTCCACCTCCTCCTCCTCTTCTTCTTCCTCCCCCTTCTCCTCCGAGCAACCCATCTACCCACCCACCAACCGACAGACATGAAGTATTTGTGAGCGCTTTTCTGAGTCGCCCACGCAAGCAAAGCACGAGGAGGCAAACAGTCAGACAGATGAATGCAGAACGACGCAGAGACAAACCGAGAGAAGGAAAGACAGTGATATACGCAGCGAATGACAGAGCACCAGTGGTCGAATTGGGGCAAAATAGACAGAAATGGGTTTGGTTGGTGAATCTCTATAAAAGGCTGGAGAGGTTTTCGGGTGAAGGATGGGATTGCGTCGGACATAGAGTTACGTTGACTGATGGGGTTTTGTCTGGAATAGACCTCTAGGCAGCACGCGCCGAAAATTAATTAGAGGATAGGGGGAATTCATCGGAAAATCTGGATAGGAGAGGAAGAGGGAGAGAAGATAGGACGGAAGAAAACCCTAAGGACGCTAAAGAGGACGAGGAAGTGGAGGAAGAGGAAAAAGAGAGAACGTGGAAGGAAGGAGGACGAGATGTCCGGAGGCAGGAAAGGAAGAAGGAATAAGGAGGAGAATCAGGAGGAGGAGAAGTAGAAGGAAAGGATGGAGAAGAGAAGGAGGGGAAGGAGGTGAAGGAGGAGGAGGAAAGGAATAACAATTGGAGGAGAGGGAGGAGAAGGAGTAGAAGGAAGAGAGGAAGAGAAGAATCGACGAAGTTGAGGAGGAGAATAAGCGAGAGTATATCAGAGAAATTCGCATAGAAGGAGGAAGAGAATGAGGAGAAATAGAAACCATTGATTGGAATGAAAGCAAAAGGAGAAAGAAAGGAGAAACACAGAAGAGATGGAGGAAGAGGAAGAGGAGGACGAGGAACAGGAGGAAGAGGAGAAGGAGGAGTAGGAGTAAGTAAAAGAGAGGGAGGAGGAGAATGAGAAATAGGAAGAGAAAGAGAGCGAGGAGACGGAGGCAGTGAAGAAGACGAAGGAACAGTGGGAGCAGAAGAGGAAGGAGGATAAGAAGGAAGAGGGGAAGAGACGTTGAAGTTGATGTCACGAGAAGAAGTTCATGGCAACGATATTCACCTTAACTTCTGATCAATAGTTTCTGGCCAACCAGCCAACCATACAACCAACCAAACGAACGAGGAATGGAGGTGCCCATGGGATGGGGCGGCAAGTATTTGCTTAGGGTAATCGCCTTTGCCCGTCCGACTGAGTCTGCAGGGTGCGTCCGGCTACAGGCCTTCGCCATGTGCGCACTATGGCTGGCACTATTAGTAGTACTGTTTAGTGTTTGCTAAGTCACTCAGCGCAGATGCTGCTGCTGCTGCTGCTGCCAAAGGAGGCTGAGGCTGAGGCTTACGCTGAGGCTGAGGCTGCAGGTAGCACTTATGCTGTTCTCGACGATAACCTGGCGCCAACATCAGTCATCCGGGTAATTAGTGTCACGATGCAATTCCAGACTCTCGTCGTTATGGAAGCATTGCATGCAATAGTCAGGTCTCTTGCGATCATCTGTTGTCCGCTGCTGCAGACCATCGACCAATTGTCGCCTAGAAATCGCTCCATTGGCATAGCACAGCACACTCGACTCCAATCAGTTCATCGAGAAAGACAGAGACAGATAGACAGACAGCCAGCCAGACAGACTTACAGACATGTATACAGACAGATAGGCATACATCCAGGTGGACACACATACAGTCAGACCGCCAGCCAGACAGACAGACATAGATACATAAATGCATACATACATACATACATACATACATACATACATACATACAGACATACAGACCGAAAATAGACGGAATAAAAGAAACTGCTGAGGTACATATTTAACGACACTGTGTAACAGCAAATATCATTGACATTACCCTCCTCCTTCATTTAGGCTTGGGACTTGCACTGCCAGAGGACGAAAAGCGAGATAGACGGTCTATGAAGGCATTCACATAGGAGTCGTGTTGTGTTCTGCGTCAAGGTTAGACGTCGTACCTTAGACAGGTGGCTGCCATTAGAGACGTCTGCCTTCAGTCGAAGTAGACGACAGAGGTCGTCTTAATGTCGTATGCTCGACTCATTTGTCTTTCCTGTTCATGTTCCTTGGTCTTGTAATTTGAGGAGACCGAGACCGTCCATGCTTCTTCCTTCTAAATATATGTCTGCTCGACTGTCAATCGAGAGAGGTCTGGGGTGGCAATCCCCCGTACGAAGGACATCTTGGTCATCGAGATTGCTGGCCCACCTGCGCCCCAACTCAGTCATGCACATGTAGGTACACTCGGCCTACACGCACTTATATGCAAAAACATTGAAAATGGAGCTGATAACAAAACAAGACTTCCTACACCCATGGCTGCCTCAGGGATATCACTTCACGGACTGAATTTCTTCTTCTCCTTTATTTGAATACATATTTATATTGCATACATGATATATACATATATATATATATGTATATATCATGTATGCAATATAAATATGTATACAAATAAATGTACATATATATATGTACATGTATATGTAAGAAATGCTCACGAACGGCCCACTCTGGCGATGCATAAGTTTTACAAATCGTTCTATTCTGAACGTCCATGTCAACGTGACTATTTTCAACAAAGAATTAACTTTCATTCTCGATTTTTGGACAGTCTAAATTTCGAACAAGTTGCGACTTTTGATATAATAACAACTTCCATATGCAAATCAGGCATGTTAGTTATAACCCCGACCTCACTCGGAGCGCACGCGATTGGAAAACACTAATTTCAGGGCAATACAGAGCACCCGCTGAGTTGAAAATTCAATACCAGCCAATAAAATTATATAATTATGTAATATATAATAAAAATGGACCTAAACAGTGTGGATGCAAGCCGTTTGGGAGGGTGAGTTCTTGAATCAAATCAGCTGCGAAAGCCAAGGGCTGCCCCTCTCTCTCTCTCTCTCTCTGTCTTTGTCTTTGTCTCTGTCTGTCTGTCTGTCCCTCTTCCCATCACTGTCTGTCTGTCTGTCTGTCTCTGTCTTCTCTTCAAGCAGCTACGCCAATGCATCACTTCAACGTCAGATGTCTACTTAGTCAATTGTTTGTGCAGAGCGACGAACTTCGCAGCGCTGTGTACGAAAAGTATTAGCAACCAACGGATCCGAGACTGAAGTCCACACAATCATTGAACCAGCTCATTGCCAAAGATGCAACAGAGAACCAGCGTGTCACACGCCCTTCTGTTACGTCTTACTGAGGTGTACAGCGTTTAGCGCATTAGAATTAGATAGTGAAAACTAAAATTAAATATTGAAAACCATACAAGCACAATGCCCATATACATATATACATTCATTCATACACATCTATATAAATTAAGGGAAAATTCTGTCGGTCTGTGTGTCTCTCTGACCGGCGATGCATTTGCACAGCTTTAGAGCTGTTCGCCCGAAATCTTCACCGTTGGCTCGGGCAACATCTGGAACAAGTAGTCGAGGGGTTCGTGAGCTCGCGCACGCCGTATTCCAGGTCTCCAAGGCTAAAAACCTGTCTCAGGACCCCAAGGAAAGTTTTCTTTTCAGTCGCCAGGAGCGACACACGTTGGTCTCCAACCTAAGAATGCTGCACACGTGCAAGTGACATCTGTCGGCCACACCTCTTCTTCTTTTACGAATGGACGATTTGGGAGATAGAGGTAGCATGTATAGAGTTGACAATCGTTTGCACAGTCCGTAACGTGGGTATGTACTTTGTACGAATCAGTGTCTATACACCAATCCGTTTATGCATGTGCACACTTTTATAGCTATTCACTCAAAACCCTCGCCGTTCGCTCGGGAACACCTAGGGCACCCAATAGGGGGGTGTTGGTTTGTGACATCCCACGTCCACCGTGGTCCTGCTCTCCACGGCCAAAAACCTGTCTCCACCCGTGCAACGCCGGGTTTCCCAGCTAGTGTATAATGTACATGATCACAATATATACATGAACATAGATACATACATACATACACACATACATACATACATACATACATACATACATACATACATACATACAGACAGACATACATACATACATACATGCATGCATGCACACATACATACATACATACATAGATACACACATCATACATACATACATACATACATGCATACATACACACATACATACATATATAAATACATACATACATACATACATACATACATACATGCATACATACATACATGCATGCATACATACATGCATGCATACACACATACATACATACATACATACATACATACATACATACATGCATACATACATACATACATCCGTACATACATACATGCAAACATACATACATACATACGGAATGATACGTATGCTGCCTATCATGCACCACTGAGGATTTCTTGAAAGCCTTAGAACTGGAAGAGTGAATATGAGAATCGTTGCAGGTGTTGAGACTAAAGGAATACCTAAGCAGGAGGTTCATAGACTACGATTGACAAACGAGGTTTTATTGGTTTCATTAGAATAATATAGTTAGTCGTTGTTATCACTGACCAGAGCGCCATCTGTTCGTCAGGGTCTCCATGGAAGACTTAATCCTCGGCTGAAGCCTACGGAATCAGCCAAAGAAGCTTCTTTATCCAGCTCTATTCGCTGATTAACCTCGTTGGACATCAGTTGCCATGCACGCATGCGCTAGAAGGAGGAGGGCGAAATGGGAGGAAAGGACGGACGGACAGATACACAGACGGACAGATACACAGACGGACAGATACACAGACGGACAGATACACAGACGGACAGATACACAGACGGACAGATACACAGACGGACAGATACACAGACGGACAGATACACAGACGGACGGACGATGGTAATTTTAAAAACAGACTAGGGCCTAATAGGCTAATATATCGACAGGAAAGGTAGTAATGAGGTGAAGCCCAGCATAAGAGAAAAATAGAGCATCAGGAGGAGAGGAGAGCAGAACAGCACAGAATGGATTAGAGGAGAGGAGAGGAGAGCAGAGGAGAGGAGAGGAGAGGAGAGGAGAGGAGAGGAGAGGAGAGGAGAGGAGAGGAGAGGAGAGGAGAGAAGAGCAGAGCAGAGCAGAGAAGAGGAGAGAAGAGGAGAGCAGAGAAGAGGAGAGGACAGGAGAGGAGAGCAGAGGAGAGGAGAGCAGAGGAGAGCAGAGAAGAGGAGAGCAGAGCAGAGCAGAGCAGAGGAAAGCAGAGAAGAGGAGAGGAGAGGAGATAAGAGGAGAGAAGAGAAGAGAAGTGGAGAGGTGAGAGCAGTGCATAGCGGATGAGAGAAAAGAAGAGTCAGTAGTTCTTGCCTTCAGCATTATCGCCCAGTCTTAGGTTCGCATGGAGCCTTCCCTTGCTGCCCTCTCCCTCTCCCTCTCCCTCTGTCCTACTCCAATTATCCAGGGTTCATTTATGCACTCCGTATCCTCCCTTCAGCCTCTCCCACCCTCCGTCCCTTTCTCCCTTGCTAAATTCGTCTGTCTGGCCGTTTATTCATCCGTTCGTCTGTGCTTCATTGTGCGCATGCGTGTACTGGACACATGGCAAGCAACGACGGGCGTGTGTTTGAGACGCACTCGATGACCCGAGCGGTGGCGTTGTCATATCGATTTGCCTTTGAAATAAGACTACAATGACCGTCTGTCCGTCCGTCGGTCCGTTCATTTGTCTGTCCGTCTGTGTATCTGTCAGTCCGTTCGTTTGTCAGCCAAGACGACCTGCCATTCAAGATTATAGCAAGAAACCCTCGTTATTATTCAATAAATCAAGGCTAAATCCTCATAATCATAATATTCATTGACGACGACATAATTATATTATACATAAAATCATGTACATACATATATAATATGGTAGTTGTGTATGTAACTCTCTATATATATATATATATATTAATATATATATATATATAGTCGTATATAAACACGTGACTTCTCGGCGCACTCACTGTAGATGCACCTTGGCCTCAGCTGCCTGATAGGCGCCCATCCGATTAGACGTTAGACATCGCAGTAAGTAGAAGCAACAGAGAGGTCTTTGCCAACTCATGCTATTATTACCTTAAGTAATATCTAGGCAACGGAATAGTCAGGCACCGGACTAAGCATTACCTCTATCCTGACCCCATCATGGGGTTATTCCTTTCCTCTTCCCCAACCTATCTCACGAAATCAAGTGAAAGCGTGTCCATAAATGCCTAACTATTGGGGCACATGATCGGTTTGTTTCTCTTCAATCTCATTAGTGGGGTGGGTGCCCCATGACGCACACAAACCGTTCGTCGCCCATCAAACCCTCGAAGTAGAAGAAATCGAGTCTCAGAAATATCATTATCATCGTCATCATCATCGTATTCTTCGTCGTCGTTGTCGTCGTCACCGTCATCATCAAATAATAATACAATTGATTGGTTCACAAATTTTATTCCAAATTCAATTGTTGTTAATTTTGAATGCAAGTTAGTATAAAGTTTGAACAGCAGACAGATATAAAAATTATATGGCAGGCCTGATCTTAGGAAGATATTGATGAAGATACTGACAGATGTATGTATCATCACCACCACCACCACCACCACCATCATCATCATCAATTAATCAATCAATCAATCAAAGATGCATCCGTCGGAAGAAGAGGATTGTCCCTGGGCATCATAGGCAATTCACACTCCTTCTACTTTCAGCCAATCCGTGATGCATGGTTTGATTTGATGGCTCTTCGCATTGACAGGACACCGGGGCTAGAGTTCGCATAAACTGACATCAAAATAAATGGTGCTTACTATCGGAATGTCCTGAAAACGAAGAGGCTCTTAGCAGCTAAATGTCAGAGTGTTTAACATTTCTGATGAAATTCGACCCATTGAGCGACTCAAACCGTCAAAATCCTGACGGACGAAAACCCCGATTTTATAGCTCCTTTCGCCAAGCCACCAAACAATCCTGTCGACTACAAAATCTGAGGAATGATGCAAGATGGCGTCTACAGAATACAAATTCTGATTGTCCATGACCTACGTAGGCCTAAATTGTGTATACTATCCGTGTATATCGACATAGGCAATGTGCATATAATATGTGTATATTCGTACATGTCAATTTATGATGTAGACGTTGGATGAGTTTTATTAGCGCTATTAGCCGATGCAATAATAAGTCAATGTCCGGCTCTCATTATAATGTCTGCATGAGACGAAGACGAAGGAGGAGGTCATTTGAGCACAAACGATGCTCCAGGCAAAAATAATAATACAATTGATTGGTTCACAAATTTTATTCCAAATTCAATTGTTGTTAATTTTGAATGCAAGTTAGTATAAAGTTTGAACAGCAGACAGATATAAAAATTATATGGCAGGCCTGATCTTAGGAAGATATTGATGAAGATACTGACAGATGTATGTATGTATATATGTATATGTATGTATGTATGTATGTATGTATCTATGTATGTATGTATTTATATATATATATGTATGTATGTATGTATGTATGTATGTATGTATGTATGTATGTATGTATGTATGTATGTATGTATGTATGTATGTATGTATGTATGTATGTATGTATGTATGTATGTAAGTATGTATGTATGACATGCGCAGGACTATTACTGTCTTATGGCTCCGTAAGGTAAATCATAGGCGTCGTCGGCTATAATGGCGTAGCCATTTAGCCACAGATTTGTATTAATGAAACTATTATAATTTATTGTCCTACAAAGACTGTACGAAAATAGTGCATTTATCCCGTACCTTCTATGTATATCCTTGATATTCGTATAATGACGTATACTGAATATATTGGACCCGCCGAGCGATAAGCAATGAGCATATACACTGGTTGGAGGAGGCGTTAGGTGAACGTTTTCCCGGTTCAATAGGTTTCTATAGTTATATTAAGAAGACATCAGATGATATTTGTTTTCCGTTTCAATTTCAATCGGAGTGGAGTGGGGGGGACATTAGGAAGAATGCCTCTTCAGACATCAACAACAGCAGCAGCAGCCTAGCAATCAGCATCGTACGTATCTGTAGGAGGAGGAGTGGAAGGAGGAGGAGGGGAAGGAGGAGGAGGAGGGGAAGGAGGAGGAGGGGAAGGAGGAGGAGGGAAAGGAGGAGGAGGGAAAGGAGGAGGAGGAAAGGAAGGAGGAGGAGGGGAAGGAGGAGGAGGGGAAGGAGGAGGAGGAGGGGAAGGAGGAGGAGGGGAAGGAGGAGGAGGAGGGGAAGGAGGAGGAGGGGAAGGAGGAGGAGGAGGGGAAGGAGGAGGAGGAGGGGAGGAGGAGGAGGGAAAGGAGGAGGAGGAGGGAAAGGAGGAGGAGGGGAAGGAGGAGGAGGGGAAGGAGGAGGAGGAGGTGAAGGAGGAGGAGGAGGGGAAGGAGGAGGAGGAGGGGAAGGAGGAGGAGGAGGGGAAGGAGGAGGAGGGAAAGGAGGAGGAGGGGAAGGAGGAGGAGGGGGAGGAGGAGGAGGGGAAGGAGGAGGAGGGAAAGGAGGAGGAGGAGGGAAAGGAGGAGGAGGAGGGGAAGGAGGAGGAGGGGAAGGAGGAGGAGGGGAAGGAGGAGGAGGGGAAGGAGGAGGAGGGGAAGGAGGAGGAGGAGGGGAAGGAGGAGGAGGGGAAGGAGGAGGAGGGGGAGGAGGAGGAGGAGGGGAAGGAGGAGGAGGGGAAGGAGGAGGAGGGAAAGGAGGAGGAGGGGAAGGAGGAGGAGGAGGGGAGGAGGAGGAGGGAAAGGAGGAGGAGGAGGGAAAGGAGGAGGAGGGGAAGGAGGAGGAGGGGAAGGAGGAGGAGGAGGTGAAGGAGGAGGAGGAGGGGAAGGAGGAGGAGGAGGGGAAGGAGGAGGAGGAGGGGAAGGAGGAGGAGGGGAAGGAGGAGGAGGAGGGGAAGGAGGAGGGGAGGAGAGATCACTTCCTCTCTTTGACTGCAGAGTCACGTGTGATCTCCTATTTCAAAACAAAGAGTGGATTTGACACTCTCCAACTCCAGGCCGTTTTGAGGCATCAATATCATTATCATCATCACCACCACCACAGCCATCAATTTTGAATGTTAATCCTAATGTTTTGTCACCCTGTATAGAATATTCGTGTATAGTGCTATGCAGTCCCAAGCCCCGAGAAAGGAGGTTAACTGCAGTGATAATTATCGTTCTTGCTCCGACAGTGACTCTAAACAGCAACTAATTAACGAACCAAAGAAGCGTTGAAAATTGCAAGCTTTCTAGTCTTCAATTGTAAACCAGAGTCAGATTTTAAAAAGCGATATGCAGTTCAGTTTCATGGTAAAAGTAGCCTTACAATAGAGCTTTGCCTGGAATTCAATTCTTAACTCAGCAATTGCGCCACTTCACTCCTTAAATTGTTTCCTGGTAAAAGTAGCTCTACCCGATGACGTCCCGAGCGAACATTTGGCTAGCGCTCCGAGTCCCGCCGTAGTTCGTAATTTACGCGCTTGATTTGCACATTAAATTAGCCACACCTCACATGACGTGAATGCCAGTGGTCACCGCTATTTAATAAAATGTCTTAAGCTTGGGCTGTTCGACAGTTCATATGTCCAAATATCGGAATGTAAAGTAAATTGTGTGCTGAAAATAGTGTTGTCAAGTTGTCAACCTATAACTTAACATAAGAACGTTTAGAAAACAAATTTTGCATCGTCATCTGCAGAGAGTTCCGTTGGAGAGCCTTTGTTGGGACAGATAAATAAATTTTCTGCTTTATGTTAGGTAAGATTATAGGCTAAATCAGCATTGTGCATTGAATCTTTACTGACTTGAGCATTCATTTCATCAGCAGGCAGCAGGGCCGACGATTTGCAATTGCTCAGGAGGACCGTCATGCTGCTTAATATGAAATTTAACATTTTGACTGAGTAAATATTCATACAAAACACGAGAATATTCTGCTAAAGCAACTTCAAGACTGACTTGATGTCGCCAAAGATCAGTTTCCTCGACCCGCCCTAATATTTTAGCGAATGTAACCGACATTTTAAATTTACTGAATAGTCACATGGAGCCGACGTTTTATTTTGTCTCTTGCTGCACGGGCCCTTCTAAACTTCTCTTTCTCTTCACCTTCTTCCGAGTCAGATGTGTCACCTCAGCTGCGTTAGATGTGGCTTAAATATGGAGCTTCCAACTATTTCTAGCTGATTTTAGCGAATTTGCTTACATGTTCCGAAATTGGTGCATGTTATATACTTTATGCACCTGATATTTGCAAAGTTAATATTGCAGTTAACAGACTGCTGGGGCCAACAGTTAGTCAGTCAGCCGGGTGCGCAGTGTATCATCGTCTGGTATAGTTTCATCTTGATATTTGATACGAACGGATGAACCAGGGCAGACCAGAAGTGTTCTAACGAGATGATAGATATGTATAAGTCAGCGAGTGGCAAATGAAAGTTGGTTTACAAATGTATTTGTGTAAGACTGTGTGCAAAGTAGGCGGTGTTTATGGCGAGAGCTCAGCTGTCAAATGTCAACAATGCAGCTGTATAACAGATGCGAATATAGGTCCCCACGGTACCACCACGTGACTCACTACTGCGAATATGAGAGAAAGCAACAGAACTTTTCTCTATCGTAATCTCAACATTTCTATTATAGCGCCCAGCTTATCTTGTATGCTTTCTGTAAACTTTGTAAAACTAAAACGTCAGCTGTAGAGTGTCTTCAAAGGAAGACTAATTTGGAAGAAGAGAAGAGAAGCTTCAATGTTAAATGTCAAATCACAAACCATGTAGGTTACCCGACACCCCTCCCCCTCCCTCCATATAAAAACTCATCGGATATGCACGACTCCCAGGACCCAGCCTAGTCATGTATGGGGAGGACAGCTGATCCCTTTTTACCACCCCGTGGCTACGCTAACGTCTATGAGGCAATGATCTACCTGTTGGACGCGGAAGGCAAGCACTTCATCGGCATGTCACTCTTTCATCACATGGTCTCCATGAGACATGTTTAGTTTATGGGACGACGTGTCTGCCGCTGCAGTCATAATTCATGCACTCGACAGCTCTTGAACGGAAGTTAATCAATAATTATAATTATTATACGACGCTCGGCTGCGAAGGAAAAATGCGTTCAGATCAAAAGTCAGAGAGGCAAAGCAGAGCATAGGTAGAGCTGGCTACTGCAAAATTCCCAATTAACAATCTAATTGACGGTTACTTCATTGCCTATTCCAACTTGAACCCACCAGCGTCACGTGATATGCGCACAGACCGTTTAGGTCTTCCCCTACGAGCCTCTTCCAACGGAGATACAACTGAATAGGACTCGGCATACACTTTCGCGATTATATTAAGATGAATGACCGCGTTTGCAGGCTTAAAATGCGAAACACGTTACGTTATATATAAACGGTGCCTTCATCACAGCCTGCAGCGCTGTCTTATGGGCTGTTGCTTGTGCGTGCGTGCGTGTGTGTGCGTGTGTGTGAGTGTGTGCGTGCGTGCGTGTGTGTGTGTGCGTGCGTGTGTGCGTGTGTGCGTGTGGGTGTGCGTGGGTTTTGCATGTGTGTGTGTGTGTGTGTGTGTGTGTGTGTGTGTGTGTGTGTGTGTGTGTGTGGGTGTGCGTGTGTTGATTGAAAACATTCGTCGGTCGAGTCATAAACTATGGAGGCTGAAGTTGCGCTGCCAATGCCATCCACGCGACCAATGAGAGGCATAAACTCTATTCACGCCTCTATACATTGTTCCACCATCTGTTTCGGCTTTGGGTACTATGGAAACGATGCATGCATAATTGTATATTGTATGCTATGCATGTATACTACATGGATGTATACCATGTATGCATGCAATGTAGGCCTAATTGAAGTAAACTTTAAAGAACACACTCAGACAATCTATTTAAAAACTGACAATTTGACAGCGTCAAACATTATCCGAAAGAATTTTAGATGACGATGTTTTGTTCTGGGAAGAGCAATAATAATCATAAAATGTTATTAACTAACTCGATCAAACATAAAATGGCATAATAACATTTGCATGTATAATATTAGTATATACATACACTCAGTAGACAGTGAAAGAAATGGAGAGCAAGAAAGGGAGGCAGAGACATATATACAGAGATAGAGACACACAGAGAGAGACAGAGAGAGAGACAGAGAGAGACAGAGACAGAGACAGAGACAGAGACAGAGACAGAGAGCGAGAGAGAGAGAGAGAGAGAGAGAACGACGTGAGGATATAAAAATAAGAAAATCGAAGAAGTGCGAATGAAATCAACTGACATTTGGTCGCATGAATTAGTCATGCGTGTCCTAGATTTAGTTTAATCAACATGCATCGGCGCATTCAGCAGGCGAACAACGATGACTGTCTGACTAAAATGCCAACGGTATATATACCCACGCACGACCGCATAAAATAATACTAGCTGCCAGATGCCTATATATATATATATAGGCCTATATATCCATAAACCCATATCTATATTCATGCATGTAACCATTCCGGTATTCTATGTATATTTTTCGTATCGTATATTTAGATTTTTATAGCTCCTCTCACAGAATAAGTATTCAGAGGTGCTCTCAGCTTGGAAACTCCGGGGATAAAGAAACGTCTTTAAAGAGCGAGAAGCCAATGGAAATAATCCAGTCAGTAGTTTAGTTATCATAAACTACCAGTGTTGTATGCAAGACTTGAAACTTCAAGACCAAGACGAGACCGAGACAGTGAGGTGCCGAGACCGAGACCAAGACAGTGAGGTACCAAGACTGAGACTCAGACACTAGGTTCAAGACAGTACGAGATAGTAAGATAGTAAAAGATATAAGAGGCTGTAAAATACTACCGTAATGAATCAGTTTTCAGGAATAATGCTCATTACTAATGTATCAGTTTTCGGGAATAATGTTCATTTGTACTTTCAATTCGAAACTTATGATGTAATACATAGTACCAATTCCCGAGAACGGTTTTTATATTGCCGCGTTTTATCTTTTTCGATGTCTCTTCTTGGACCTACACGTATACCTTCTGAAATGTATAAAGAAAGCCTTTTTAGACAGGTCTGAAATATTCTAGAAGTTGTTCTGATCGTTTCGGTTATGGTGGTTTTACATCATTGACAAACGGCAAGCCATAGCTATTGTTGTTTTCAATAACTTTGAATTGCGTAAACGTAAATTTCTCAATTTCAGGTTCTCTCTCAGACATTTCAGATAATTGAATTGATTTCAGTATCATGTGAACTCGCTCGTTAACCAGAATTACGTTTCTCGTAGATTCCAGTTTCAGTTTCTAGCACAAGATTATAATACAGTTAACGCGAAACTTATCGAGACACTACCGCGGGACCGAGACCGAGACAACAGACTTCCGAGACCGAGATCGAGACACTAAAAACTGTCTCGAGACGTCTCAAGACCGAGACACTGTCTCGAGACCATACAACTCTGTAAACTACCACGACCATCATTTATAAACCACCATCATAAATTACCACCGCCGCTAGTAATCTGATAGCAGTATTTGGGAACTGTATGATATTAATTAATAATATCTCGCAGTCTCTCATCCTCTTTCACCTTTCCCAAAACCTATTTCTTCTCGCGGGGCCTTGTACACTGCCAGCGCTTCTGAACGGTTCACCCTAGTAGAGGCGCTCTATAAATAGTCAAATACAAGACACTGAAAATATTAATTATATACTGTGTAAGGACATATTTACATATAGGCGTGAATATGCATATCGATTTCATATTCATTCGTACAAGTATGCGAGAATTATATCCCGCTCGAGAGGGGGAGGGAGGGCGAGAGGGGGGAGGGAGGGCGAGAGGGGGGAGGGAGGGCGAGAGGGGGAGGGAGGGCGAGAGGGGGAGGGAGGGCGAGAGGGGGGAGGGAGGGCGAGAGGGGGGAGGGAGGGCGAGAGGGGGGAGGGAGGGCGAGAGGGGGGAGGGAGGGCGAGAGGGGGGAGGGAGGGAATGCAGGCATGATGAGTAAAGGTAAGTGAATTGTTAGGATTTTTCGTAACCTAGGTCTCAAAAATCATGTATTGTAGTATTTGTTAAACGCTGTATAATCTATAACATAGTTCTTTGGACCCTAACGATTGCCTAAAATGTATGTATACATGTTATACTTAGAGGCATATATATATACGTACATATGTATATGTATGTATATATATGTATATATATATGTATATATATGTATATATATATACATTAGGAAGATAAATTATTGTATTAATGCGCATGCAACTATACACTATACACGCAAATGTCAATATAAGAACACTTGGTGCCTGGATTAATACATGTATTGACTCATGACACTATACATGTTTGACGCCGTTGCATGTGACGCTTTACGTGTCATTTATATGTTGTGCTCAGAAGTCAAAAGTTCAGGTAATACACCTGTCATGTAACAGCTTCGGTCATGTAACACGCCATCACAAAGTGAAACCGAGCATACATCGAAGCAAGCAGACGGATACACGGACGGACACAATGGGAACCGGAGAAGGGGAGGGGAGGGGTGCTGCACTAGGCTGACGTCAGATTGACTGAGGTGAGGTGTTTGCCTCACAGTTTTCTTCTACTTGTATAAGCGTGATGCTGATGATGATGATGACGACGATGATGACGATGATGATGGTGACGATGCTGATTTTTGTGGTTGTCACCAATGGTAGCGGTGATTGTCTGCAGATATTACAAAAGCGCCGATATACAAAAACTAGCTTTAAAGAAGTATGTATATCATTAATACAATTGTGAGCGTACGTGTGTGTGTGTTTGTGCCTGTCTGTGTGCGTGCGTGTTTGTGTATGTGTGATCAATCTTCTGTTGTATGGACTTCATGGCGACGTCAGATCACACGATCCCTCGAATAGAAAAAATCTTTTGCGATGTTCTATCAATTTGAATTTAAAAACGACTGCCATGTGTTTTTCCTTAACTCTTCTTTCGGTTAGTCACTGTGTGTCATAGCAATCATGCTCAATCGCCCTCCTCCTTTATCCTTTCAACTGTTTGGACTGGCACTTCCAGAGTAGTCACGAAGTTTCTTCACGCTTCATTTCGCGTCCCGGCCCAGTGCTCAGAGAGAGAGAGAGACACACAGAGAGAGAGAGAGAGACAGACAGAGACAGAGACAGAGACAGAGACAGAGAGAGAGAGAGACAGAGACAGAGAGAGACAGAGACAGAGAGAGACAGAGAGAGAGACAGAGAGAGACAGAGAGAGACAGAGAGAGAGTGAGAAAGAGAGAGAGAGAGAGAGAGAGACAGAGAGAGAGACAGAGAGAGACAGAGAGAGACAGAGAGAGACAGAGAGAGAGTGAGAAAGAGAGAGAGAGAGAGAGACAGAGACAGAGAGAGACAGAGAGAGAGACAGACAGAGAGAGAGACAGAGACAGAGAGACAGAGACAGAGAGAGAGACAGAGAACAGACAGGCAGACAGAGAGAGAGAGACAGAGAGACAGACAGGCAGACAAAGAGAAAGAGAGAGTGTGAGACAGAGACAGAGAGGCAGAGACATACACACAAACAGATAAAAAGACACACACAGTGAGACAGAGAATTCCTGTTGCGCTGTCACTTATAATATGAGATGCGTTGATAATACATTGGCCTCAGATGAACCTCAGAACTTCACTCACATCTCAACCTGTCTTATCCATCGCAGGATTATAATTATGAGTTGATCAAACAGTTGTGTGAAAAACAGCGATTATCGCAAACATTGAAGGACGATGTAGTTTTGACAAGTCTGAATTGATCCATGTTGGAATTCCTGAAGCGGTTAAACTAGTTTTTAGGGAAACCCTGGATGAGGGATGATACACACAGATAGAAAAGTGCATGAGGTAGAGCTCGGTGGGGAGGCAGGAATACACTTGGCACATCAAAATCGACCGCCATATCTCAGCGTTATACTCGCATAACAATAGGTTTAGTTTATATTGTTCCTAGTGGACCATTATTCGGAATTTGTTAACCAATGAATAAAATATAAGTATGGTCCATCGATCTCCCGATGCTTTCTCCCCCGAAGAGGATCCGCTGAAATTGTTGGTGAGTAAAACCGCCCTCCATCTCTACCACCTTTGTGTCTGTCTCTGTCTGCTTGTATGTCTGTCTGTCTCTCCGTCTCTTTCGCTGTCTGATTCCTTGACTCCCTCCCTCTGTCTGTCTATTTCTAAGTCTCTGACTCTCAGTCTGTTTCTGTCTCTGTCTCTGCCTATGCTTCTATCCCTGTTTCTATCTCTGTCGCTGTCCCTGTTTCTGAGTATCACTCTTAGTCTATCTTTTTGTCTATGTCGTTGTCTCTGTCTCAATCTCTGTATCTGCCTCTATCTATCTATCTCTCTCTCTCTCTGTTTCTTTCTTTCTGTCTGTCTCTCTATCTGGCTGCCTGTCTGCCTGTCTCTGACTGACTGACTGACTGACTCACTCACTCACTCTCTCTCTCTCTCTCCGACCCTCAGACTATCCCTCTCTCACTGTCTACCTGTGTTCGTCTATCCCATTCTCCTCCTCCTCCCCTTCCATCAATCGCCGTTCTCTCCATCTCTCTCTCTCCCGCTAAAAGTCATCTGACATGAATGTGGCGAGCATCAAACAATGGAAGTCTAAGTCATTCTTTCATTGAACATGCAAACAACAACATCATCATCACCATCATCATCATCGTCATCGTCATCGTCTTCATCTTCATCTTAATAGTCATCATCATCATCATCATCGCCATCGTCATCGTCGTCGTCATCGTCGTCGTCACATCATCATCATCATCATCATCATCGCTGACACAATTCGCATGAAAATGAGTGACCGGCTGTCAGCGTTGAATCATCGACTTCGCAGAAATCCACACAACCTCCGCACTAGCACCAGTAATGAATTATTGATACCCAACATTATCTGTCTGCTTGTCTGAATGTCTATCTGTCTGTCTTAGTCTGTCTATTTGTCTGCGGGAGTATGTCAGCGTAGGCCCTTTGGGTTGTATCTAGCTTTGCGTCCTCTCCAATATCAGTCCAACTTTCATACTGTATACTGTATACCTGTCGATATCCAAGCCTCTATACGCGCATGAATCTGTCTTCACCCGTTCCTCTGCCTGCCTGTATCTGCCTGTATCTGCCTGTGTCTGTCTGTATCTGTCTGTATCTGTCTCTGTGCATCTCTCTGTACGACTCTTTGTTCTTACCCCCTCCTTCCCTCCAGGGGGAGCTGATACTTCCCATTCCCATATCGATTCCGTCCCACCGTCCGTACGAAACCTAACGATAATTAATAATTAAGCAAATAATTTTATGTTTATTGATCGATGACGTCACCGCTACTCAAAGTTGACGTGACAAACGCAGATTCACACGTACAGGCACACAGTCAGACAGGGATACACGTGTATACACTAGTATACATACTCACGGGTATGCATTCTATGCAACGCATGTAGACTAGTGGAATAATTGTAGATGTGAATTGTTCTTACAACGCGTTACAACGATCAGTTTCGTCTTTTTCCCAGGCGACTATCGACCATAAGCGCCGACAAATCACGTTCCGCGTGCTCTATAAATTGGCCAAATTTCGCGGCAGCCGTCAGATATGATATGTCAGCCATTGTTCTAAGAGTGGCACAGACAGACAGACAGACAGACAGACAGACAGACAGACAGACAGACAGACAGACACGTGGACTGACAAAATTGATCCTACCTGTGGATCTGGTCCTTTCCTTTGAAGGCGTGGTTGGTGTTATGGGAGTGGCAGGAGTGATAGCTGAAGAACCTCTGGAGCTATGAGAAAAGACGCTGCCGAAGCTACTAGTGGACGGGCTGATGCACATCTGACGGAGCTTTGATGCCATCCCGGACCCACCATCTCCCTCTACCACGCCTCCTCCTCCACATCCGCCACTCCACGAGCTTCCCAGGGATCCTCCAAACTCCTCGAGGAAGTAATCACGCGACCTGGAAGACGAGGCCGACCTCGAGACCGCCCTTGATCCGCAGCCAACGACCCGCATTGCGCTGGGACCGGAAGTGGATTGGGACATCGGAGAAGACCCCTGGCGGCTGCAGATGCTGCTAGTCCGACTTCTCGGATAGGAGCGACGACTGGGACGAGACAAGTCCCCGTCTGGAGACGATGGGGGCGGCGGAAGGCTTCGACCCTGGATGCTCTGCACCCTCGGACCTGGGCTAGACGTCGGCGTCGGCGTCGTCCTGTTTCGTCCGTTGCCACTCCCCTCAGAGACCGCCGATGATTCGTCGGAACGTCGAGATTTTTTGGTGCGATTCTCTTTGTTTTCACTGGTGTTCGACCTTGAGAAGAGGTTCTGCAGTCGGAACATATCGCGGATGACGTTCGTTGGTCCGGTCTTAGAAGACGATGAGGTCTTCTGCTGTGATTTCGGTGTGGCGTCGGCCTTGACCGTGAGCAGTCGGTTGATGTTGGAAGTGGAGCTGCCGAAGTCATGAGTGAAGGACGACGACATGGAAGAGGATTTGGATGATCGTCGATCACAGTCAGAGAAGGAAAGGGTGATGTTGGGAGGATGGAGAGGGATGCCAAGGGACCTCGCCTCCTCTAAAACCTCTCCCCAGTTCATGTGCGTCAACTCCTTCTCGCAGCTCTCGTTCATCACAGCCTCACTCGCCGCCGATTTACAGCTCATGCAAATGGCCGATCGACTTCCGCCTGTTACGTCACTACTCGCCGACAGCAGAGGGCGCAGGTAGGAGCCGTCGTCGGCCAACGCCGGAAGTGGGCTGTCGAATTCCGGTTCGCTTTGGTCGTTGTCATCGTCCGACAGACGACAGTTGGACCCGTTGTCGTTGAGTTCGACCAGTGGAAGCTTCGATGATTTCCTCGAGCATCTTCGAAGGCCATCTGTACCTCTATTGCTGATGCTGTCCTGGCGTCGTCCGCTTGTCCTCGTCATTGTTATGTCTGTTGTATCAACAGTACTGTGACCGTTGGAGAGTGGGGGACCGATGTCTTGGACGACTTGGCCACAGGCAGAGCACGTCGTCGCTTCCAGTAGAAGAAGGTCTCGAACACCCAAGTCCTTCGTGTTCGACCATCTCTTGTCGTTCGTCAGAGTTGATCGACTTAGAGTGGTTCCTGGCCAACCGATTTCTTCGGACACCTGGTCATTGACCGAATGACCATTGTTTTTTAGTTCGAAGTCAGCCGTCGTAAGGCTGCTGCTGCTGCTGGTGGTCATCTCTTGTATGGAAGAGGCTGGAAGCGCATCGCCCAGTGCTTCATCGTAACTATTCGCAACTGACTGAGTCTTATCGCTGGTGACAAAGTCCAGCGTCCCAGCGACCAGAGCAGCCAGTGGTCTTCCACTTTGCGTAGCGCCCTCTCCTCCGCTATATCCGACAACAGCCCTGTCCACATCGTGATCCTTGCCCTGACAGGGGAAGGCATCCCTCGTCACCGCAAGACTCTGACCGCCGGCCCTGCGTCGGAACATCTTGCTCTCCAGTTTGACGGTGAACGTGAACTGGAGAACAGAGGAAGCGGAAAGGTCAGAGGTGGCAATCGCTTCTCCGTCGTTGGGATTCGCCCACGGACGACTGCTGCTACTCTTTCTTGGTGGGTGATGGGGCGCATCATGATCCAGTCCATCCACCGTGTCCTTCGCCTCCTCCAGCAGTCCGCTCTTCCTCTCGTGCGATGTCGTCGACCCGTTCCCACTGCCCTTCCCGCTCTCCTTGTCGCTGCTGCTCCAGGACGCCCTCGTCAGCTGAGCCTGAAGGTCTTCCAAGGTCACGTACCCCGACTCCTTTCCCTCGGCATCATCGGACGTGAAGTCCGGACTGCTCTGCATGCTCTTGTCCCTGTTGTTCGTTCGTACATCCAGTCGGGCCACTCCACCGTCCCGGTTCGTTCCAACCGGAAGAGGACTGGTGTCGCTCCTCCAGCCGAGTCCAGCCAATCCAGAATCGACGAGAGTCTCATCCGGACTATTTTCTCCAGCGGATGAATCGTTGGCGTCGTTCGTTCTCAGCTCTAGGGTTCGTTCCAGTTTGACGCTGAATTCGTCAAGGGTCACTTCGGTCCCTCCTCGGTCATCGTAAGGCACACGCGGAGGATCTACCCTCTTCGCAGGGGACCTCGTTCCGTCGACCGAGGCCACGATGGCCTTTACTTCCTGTCCTTCTCCTAGTGGCCTTGTGGCGATTGTCGGAGGTCCAATCAGTCGGCTTTTCCTCGATTCTGTTTCGACGACAGGAACGATTTTCTTCCGTCGCTTTAATCGCGGCGGAGAGACCTTCTCGGCGCAGCTGGCAGTCAGCGGATCGTGGTTGGACCGTTCCAGGAAGGTACTGACTCCGTGGGGGACCGGAAGTGGCGTGGTAGTCGTCGATGACGCCGTTTTCATCTCCTCGTCATCGTCGTCTAAGTCGTCTTCGTCGTTCCAGACGCGGTGAATCCAGACGGGGTAATCCGTGAAGCTCGGCCTGTCAGTCCTTTCGAGAGAGGCACTTCCTTCCGGTCGACATGCTCTTCCTGTCCTCTTTCCGTCACAAGGAGCTTTCACATCCGTCCGACAGAGTGCTGTCTGATCGTCGCTCTCCGCCTTCGACACTGTGCCTGGACTTCCGGTACCACGACGCCCTTCGTGCGTTTTCGTGACGTCACTGGACTTCCGTTCAACGTTTCCACTTCCTCCGTTTTCCTCTTTCTTGGGACTGGATTTGCCGCCGAAGAGTTGAAACCTGCTGCGAATCGTCGTTCGTTTGTTTCTTTCCGGTGTCGATCGGGTTGAGCGACATCCGTCGTCCTTAGTCGAAGGACCAAGTTCAGAGGAGCCAGGATTATCTCCCCACTTCTTGTTCGCTGGTGTCAGAGATCCAGGGCCTTCAACGGACCCTGACGATGGCTTCTGCCTCAGTAGCCTGTTCTTGAATCTGGTCCACATGATGACTTAGGTTCTCCTCCTTCTCCTCCTCCTCCTCCTCCTCCTCCTCCTCTCCTTTCTCCTTCCTTAATAGCGACTCGCAAAGGAGTCTTACTCAGGAGGCAGACTCTTAGCCGTGTAACTCCAGCTGTTCTTTCACAGAGATCCCACAAAGATGGGCGGTTGATATCCGTCGTTCCGCCAGTCCGTCCCTTCTGCCGGTGAACCAGAATTCATCCTCGCAGTTCCTCCTTCCTCCTCCCACCCCCACTCGTCTCTCTCGGGATGAGTCGGCGGCTGCAGCAGTCAGCCTCCTGCGCTTGATTCTGGAGAACGGCGCCTTGCGAACATCCTCGAAGACAATAGGACAGAGAGACAACGACGATTATCAGATCCTCTGAAGACAATGGATCAGGTGCCTCTTGCTGCCAACGACTGCCACGCTGAGACGTTAACAATGCAAGACATTTCAGCCGCAAAATTCTTTCTCAGATGTTTTGTAATACAGTGTTATTTTTCGCGGTCATCTCCTCCGCAGCCCGCAGCCTCAGCAACCCGCATCGGCAGAAGGGAATCCTGCGATGCTACTGGTGCTTCTGTTGCTGCCGCAGGAGTTGGGCCTGATCCGGGGCGGCAGATGCAACGCCACTGCGTCCTAGTATACGATCGACGGCTGTGGCGCATGTGTATTCGACGGATGATGGTCTTACCCGTCGTTAGATGGCGTCTCCGTTGCAGAAGGCTCTTCGGCTGCTGCTGCTGCTGCTGCTGCTGGTGATGGGGATGAGGATGGCGAGGCGGACGATGCCTTGGCTGCAGCTGAAAATTGGCATAAACAAACAGAGGAGTGCTGTTTATCGGAGTCGGAGAAGAAGGATGCGGTGAAGAGGAAAGATGGAAGGTAAGAGAGAGGCTGAGGACGAATTAGGAGGAGTACGATGCGGAAGAGATGGAAAAAGATCAATTGGACACTAGAGAAACGGATGAAAGGAAAAAAGGAGGAAAGAAGGAATACTGGAGGAAGAAAGGGGCAGAAAGAAGGAGGGAAGAAAGGAAGAACAAAGAATGGACGTGTAGGAAAGACACAGAGGGAAGAAAGAACGAAGTATGATGTAGGATGATTGAAGCAAATACAGAATAATGTTACATGGAAGAAACAATAACCAGATAAACCAGCAAATTAAATATTAAAGTAACTAACAGAGTAAGACGAGAGATGAGGAAGGATCGAAGGAAGGAAAGAGAACGAAAAGATGGATAGAAGGAACTAATGAAAGAGAAAAGAAGAAATTGAGAAAAGAGGCTGACAAGTAGAAATGGAAAGAGAGATGAATGCATGTATGAATGTGTGAATGGATGTGTGGCTGACTGTTTGACTGGTAGGACGGACGGACGGATGGATGGATGAATCGATAGATGAATGGTCGCCTTAGCGAAACAATGGTTGAACGGGTAGCTGGTTGATTAGACGGATGACGAATTAGCGGATATGTGGATTGGTGGATCTGCGAAGCGGAGTGAGTGAGCGAATGAGTGGGTGGATGGACAGATGGTGGATGGTGGATGGAGCAGAGATGTCTAATTGTGAATGAGTCCTGCCAACTTCCGACGCGAGGATGAGTCTGCGTTTCCTGGGAAAAGTCATCTCGTCCTCAGAAGCTGACTGCTGCTGCTGCTGCTGTTGTCTGATGCATCCATCTTACTCATCTTCGTCTTCTGGATTTCCTCCAAAGGACAACCGAAGCGGAAAATTAGAACATGGAGTAGGATTAGCATCTGATCCGAGAAAGGAAGGAAATGAGAGTGATGAGGGAGGGATGGAGGGAGAATGAATGAGAGATGAGAAGGAGAGGAAGGTTGGAAGAGAGGAAGGAAGGAGGAAAAAAGGAATGAGAAGGGGAAGAAATAGAGGAAGAGAGAGGAAGAGAGGAGAAGAGGAAGGAAAAGGAAAACGGGAAGTGAAGGAGAAGGGAAGAAAATAGGAAAGGATCAAGGCATGGAGATTGAAATAAGGGTATATGGAAGCAAGGAATGGAGAAAAACGGAACGATGGAACTGAGGCAGGAACAGCAAAAAAAGATCGAGCGCAGAACTCTACGGATGTATAGAATTTATTAGAACGAATTTACACCGCTAAAATAAATCAGAAGTCTTAAATTGAAAGAGGCGCTTTATAAGTTTTAATATAGGTCTACAGAATAATCTAAAAATACGATGTATGCTTCGGTTGGGTGAAGATCCTCACGTCTCCAGAAGAGATCCTCCTTTGCCGCTTCCTCTCAGCCTCTTTCTTAATCCGACATCCAACTATTAGGCAGTCCGTTTGCTCATTCGTTCGTGCCAGCGTCTGATGATAACCTGGAAAAGGAAGAAAATAGATACGCTGGGAAACGTCGATTTCCACCAAACAAAAAATGATACAATCTGTTTCTCTTCTTGGAAGAAGTACCTCCCTCGTTCCGTTCTCCTCCACTTCCACTCATTCCTCTTCTAATATCTCCTTCTATCTTCTGTCCCTCATACAACTCTTTCCTCTTCATACTCTTCCTGCCATTCTGTAGTCCTGCTTTCGCTTTTCTTCTTTCCACTTCTCGTTCCTCTCAATATTCATTCCTTATTACACTCTGCTTCCTCTGCCCTTCCTCTGTTCTTGTTCTTACTTCCCTCCTCTATTCCATCTATCCTCCTTCGTCTGTCCTCCTCTCTCTCTTTCTCAACCACGTTCCCATTCTATGCTGCAGTTCTCATATAATATCATGCTAAACACAAACAGACATTCCAGGAACAGCTACCCATGAAAGCTGCTGTTTATCTATGCATATTCATTATACATAATTATGCTTTATGCATATGCATTATACGTAATTGTGCTTCATGTATAATACACTATGCATAATTATTATGCATCATATATATATATATATATATATATATATATATATATTATACATATAGTGCACTATACATAAGCATTCTACATGGGCAATATATACATATTGAGTTAACATGCACTATAGAATGTACTTACTTACTTAATTTACAGTGAAACATAATAATTACGTGCATATGCGTGTATAAAGTCACTCTTTGTGCCTATGTGTGGGGTAACAGAGTTCGACAAGGTCGAGAGAAGCGAGGATTAGAAGGCGGACCAAGGCACCTTATGTTCGATGCATCGAAGGGCATCACTCGATGGTGCGCCAAAGTCTCGCTGTAGTCGGGTTAATATCCAGATGACATGACTTTATTTATATATATACATATATATATATACACACCAGGTGAATATAATTATATAGCATATCACAGGCAAAGGTGATAGAGTTCCAGCCCCAATTGATTCAGCGCTGCGTGGTATAGTTCGGCGTTGTGAGGTAGTGATGTACAGTGTTGCATGCATATATGCATCAGAAGCCAGAACACCTTATGTAGCGCATTTCTAAGTACATCAAAGAAGCGTTGCGGTTCTGACTGTCTAGCAGATACAGACAGATGTGCTTCAAAACGTTTATAACTTTCATAACATATGTGTAAATATCTGCTGCCCAAAATCATATAAAGAGCAAAGGCAACACAGCGTAAATGTTGTATAATACAGTTCAACTACAAGACGGTTCAACGCACGAGAAGGCTCGATGGCTTCGAGTTGTATAAGGAGACAACGTATATCTCCACAAATGAACTGCATATCTCCATTGGCCGTAGAGCGCAGCGATTGCCGACGAATAGCAAACTCGTCTAGCGCATTCTGTCTGTCTGTCTTTTAGTGTCTAAGTTATGATCGAATATCCCGTTTTAAACGAATGTAAAAGCTATAGTCGCGCCAGATGAGGCGCAGCGTAGTTGATCACGCGAAGTGTAGCGTGAGAAGTCCAAGAAAACAACCCTCAGCTGAATCGCAAGGAATCCGAGAGGAAATTGGGTCAGACTACGAGTGACCTACATTAAGGTCACGTGGCCTGGATATTAAAGACGATCTCCAGACGATTCTTAATCAAAGAGGCGCCATGAATTCGAAAGTCAGCGAAGATCGCATAGGTCGATGCATAAGAAATGATGATAAATTAACAAACATACGAAAATCATAAATCATCGCCGACCCAAATTATTCTATCATGGCCTTTAAAAGCACCTGCACTTCTGGCCATTACGCTACAGCTGACTTATAAAAGATATATTCTTGAAATGGGCGCTTTCTTAATCTGGAAGAAATGAAAGAAGCGCCATCTTCTGTTTCCATGGTTACCTGACCAATTGGATTTCAAAAAGGTCAACGATTGATTCTCTACTGCGACTTTACCTGAGGCGCCATCGATTGTGCATGACATCATCACAATGGCGTCGTAGAATGATAAAAGTCGTTCTATTTTCATATCAAGTTAGATTAAAGAACGGCAAGAGAAGAGGAGTTTTTTGTCGATGGCGGAAACGAACTACCTTTCGCAGTTTTACTTCAAAATTGTTTAAAATTACAATATAATACATTAGGAAATAATACATTACGACATGATGTAATACTCCGCAGTGGTTTTAACCTAGACATTAAGCTCGCTTCAATTCCTTGACCTCTCCGAACCTTATTCACGTGTCTACCGACCTTAGCGCATTTTATCTGATTCCACCAATATATGAGATTGTGGAGACACACACACAGATAGACAGACGGAGACACAAAAACAAAGACAGACATCTATAGTTAGAGGCAGAGACACAGAGAAACAACATACAGTCAGAAACAGACAGACAGACAGTTAGTGAGATGTACGTGCAAATTGTGTAGACGTACCCACACAGAGGCCGTGTTTTGGGAAGGCAGTGATTGGCATGCCCAGCACGTTGCAGGTCTTACAGAACATGGAATTTGATTTTAGTTGGATTACTTTAATGGTCCTACTTGAAACAGAGAAACCTCTCCTACGATTGAACGTCCCTTAAAGGTAGAAACGCATTTCTGGGTTTCCACTCTCAGGTCGATGCAACCCCATATACATCATACCTTCTCTCTCCCTTATTTTTTCGTCTCTATTCCTCCTCCTTTTTGTCTCTTTTCCTTCTACTGGTCTCCTCCTGTCTGTACGTTCCTTTCTCCTTCTGCTGCTATAATTGCGACTCTTTGAAGCAGAGAGAGCTTCTGTGGAGGGGTGGCATCGATAATCGTCTGGCGTCTAATTAGTTCCGCGTCACAGGTTGCTGCTTCCGCTTCGATTAATTTGTACATCTCGCCGGTCCTCTGCTCTTCAATCTACTGAGAAAATCTGCGCTATATAAATGTGCATTCAATGATTTTCAATACCTTCCCTATGCTTTCTGTGCCTCGATTACTCGAGCGCTCGAAGACCATTCTCCTTAATTGTGGTCTTGTGTTGAAGACCATCCTTCTTAACTGTGGTCTTGCGTTAAAAGAATTAAAATCTAGCAATGAATTACGGGACAGAATTAAATAAATCGTAGGAACATATCGAAAAATGAATTAAGGGAATGAATTGAGGGAATGCAAAAGACATTGAATCAAAATTGTGTAACAGGATTGAGTAAGCAGAATGAACTACAGAAGAATCTGATTAGAAATGATATCGGTCGCTTGAGGTGACATCGAGATGTTTGGGATTATCATTCGTATGGACAATGCTGGTTTATAGAAAACAAGAAATGCATTAATTAACAGATTATTGCGGGTTTTAACAATCACTTCCTATCCAGTAGCAGCGACACAGACAAACGTACACAGACTGAAAGATTAAGAATACTCAGCGACAGACTGACAGACAGGTGTGCAAATAGACAAACATATGGATAGACACACAGATAGACAGAGCGACAGACAGAAGGGTGAATAAGTAGACAACCTGATAGAAAAACAAAGATTAACAAACAGAGAGTAGGAGACTGACTGATTGACTGACTGACTGACTGACCGACCGACCGACTGACTGACTGACAGTATTAAGCCAACAAAGTCTTGTCTGTCTCTGATTGGCCATTCGTAGTTCGAACGACTAGAATTAATGTAAAACAAATGTTAGACCTGCATTTCATGACCGCACATTCGTTTTGAATTAATTTGCAATGCCTTTATGAAACGCCACTATCGTGGATCGCAATTTCCAACTTCTAAAGCGCCAGTTGCTGCACCAGCTCATTCACGAGCGCCATCTAGTGGCCACGCATTAATAGCATTGAGCCATTGCAGGTGAAAGACTTGTACAACAACGTTCTTACATAAAGTGATGACTCAGCGGAATAGACGCGGACCCGTGCACTTCACATTACAACTCGTCCACTCCACGTTGCAACTCATACTCTCAATATTACCACTCGGACACTCCACATCACAACTCGTCCACTCCACATTGCAACTAGTACACTCCACATTACAACTCGTACACTCAATATTACACTCGTCCACTCCACATCACAACTCGTCCACTCCACATTACGGCTCTTACACTCCACATTACAACTCGAACACTCCACATCACAACTCGTCCACTCAATATTACACTCGTCCACTCCACATCACAACTCTTCCACTCAATATTACACTCGTCCACTCCACATCACAACTCTTCCACTCAATATTACACTCGTCCACTCCACATCACAACTCTTCCACTCCACATTACGGCTCTTACACTCCACATCACAACTCGTACACTCCACATCACAACTCGTCCACTCAATATTACACTCGTACACTCCACATTACAACTCTTCCACTCAATATTACACTCGTCCACTCCACATCACAACTCGTCCACTCCACATTACGGCTCTTACACTCCACATTACAACTCGTACACTCCACATCACAACTCGTCCACTCAATATTACACTCGTCCACTCCACATTACAACTCGTCCACTCAATATTACACTCGTCCACTCCACATCACAACTCGTCCACTCCACATTACGGCTCTTACACTCCACATTACAACTCGTACACTCCACATCACAACTCGTCCACTCAATATTACACTCGTCCACTCCACATCACAACTCTTCCACTCAATATTACACTCGTCCACTCCACATCACAACTCTTCCACTCAATATTACACTCGTCCACTCCACATCACAACTCTTCCACTCCACATTACGGCTCTTACACTCCACACTACAACTCGTACACTCCACATCACAACTCGTCCACTCAATATTACACTCGTCCACTCCACATCACAACTCTTCCACTCAATATTACACTCGTCCACTCCACATCACAACTCTTCCACTCAATATTACACTCGTCCACTCCACATTACAACTCTTCCACTCAATATTACACTCGTCCACTCCACATCACAACTCTTCCACTCCACATTACAACTCGTACACTCCACATCACAACTCGTACACTCCACATCACAACTCGTCCACTCCACATTGCAACTAGTACACTCCACATTGTCGTAGGCCTACGCTCCATCCGATCGGATAGCTCGTTCCACAATTGTTAGTTTTTATTTGTTACCATTTGTTCCGAATCACAGCAGTTGACACGGAACGCCTCGTAAGAGCCTTGTAGCGGCGTTATATAAATTCGTGACTGCGAATGCGATAAAAATAATAGCTTAATTACTATTGAGCTTTCCTTCTATTTTTCATATACGTCTGTTCCGCTTCGCTGGCTGTGATTCAACCATTCTCAGTAATAATAATTGTTGTTGTTCTGCGATATCCAGTCCACTTTATTATCTGATGCCGACCTCTGCCATTCACGCCATCTGCCGTCCAGGTATGTTTAGGCGAATATATAACGTTATTCGCTGATAGACTATTATGAGTTGTACATCTGCTGCATTGTTTTAGTCCGAGTTGAACTCATAAACACCATTCCCTTCCTATAGCATTTCTATCGATGCAAATAAGATCGCAAAATCGCAAAAAGATCGCTGCAATCGTAAAATCGTAAAATTGCAGTTTCTCATTTCGAAGAAAACTGAATCAGGCCAGACATGAAAATATATGAAAATCGCAAATATCGTCCGAAGGCCTTCATAACAATTAATTGTGTCAGTCCATAACTATAATTTGGTCAGTCCATTTGACGGATCATACAACTGATCAACTGATTGAATTAGAAATGAGTTAGGGAAACGCGGTGATTGAATTGTCTGGATTGGGGTTGTGAGGCTTCAGTCTCCAGTTCATTCTCAACACCGCCAGTTAATTCTAAAAAATTACCTTGGGGTCAAGCAAACCCCCAGATCATCTCTCAGTCACAAACACACCTGCAGTTACACTCTACAATTTAGCCCGTGTACGGTACCGTTTTCAGGGTTCGTAAAATTGCTGTCGGGGTATCTGGACTTGTGAGAAATTTTCAACCCCCAGTTCAAAGCCGACAATTCAAACCCAGGGAAAACGACATTGTGAGAGCTGAGTAGCACTGCAGTTGGGTAACAAGGAATGAAATAGCATATCCGAATTTATACACTTGTATTGCGTTTTTTTGTTCAATTGTGTCAAATAGGTAACTCGTTAGATAACCGGTATCAGGAAATCTCCACCAGGTAATTTTCTCCCAGAAATTTCTCTCCGAGATCCCCCCGCCAATAATGAAACGATTTCACGTGTTCTCACTATGCACGAGAAACACGTGACCAAAGTCATCAAACTACTCCTTTGCATGCATAGCACACTAAACTGTTCACGTGACAATACCATTCTCTTTTAATATATATATATATATATATATATATATATTCGTCTAATGAGAAACAAACTGATACACCGCAGTGACTTACAAAAGGTCAATGTTCGTAGATCGCAGCCAGATCCGCGGTGAGGGCCATAACAGGTACTGTTATACCTAGTTTTTATTCTTGGTTACAGATTTAAATTTATAAAGAATCCTGGATATAAAACTTCGGTCGTCTTTAGCTGGGAGGATAAACGGGTGTTGTATCTATTATTATAAAGGTTTTTTCACTGTGACATTTAAATGTTAGACTAAATCAGTCATGAAACCAGAGATGGTGGCAAGCGCACGTGAAAAAAATAAGATACTAAATAGTTTTATTAACATAAAGCAAAAGTATTTTTGCAAACAACGTTATTGGTAATGAATATGAACGGCATCGCGGTGCCGGTAGAGAACTGTTGGAATGCAAAGCAAAGGTTAATGTAAATGGAGAGAATCTGTCAGTCAGTACTTATCTACATGCACACTCGCACGTAGCTGAAATTTTGGACATTTAGGAGTACATTTCCGGGGGGCAATGAATAATTTGCTTGGGAAAATTCTAGGGGGAAATATCCAGAGGATCTATCGGGGAGGTTAATTTCCGAGGGAGAATTACCTGGGGGAAATTACCTAGACTTATAAAAGCCGTAGGTCTATCGTGGTTTATGAAACTGAGAAGGAGGTTCAAATAACCCGTTGCATTTTCTTGTGAAACCTCTCACAGTCTGACGCTATGGGTTTACCATATTTGAACAAATATTTCAATATAATTAATCGTATTTATCAAAAAAATCGTTTTTATTAAGGAAACGGTTTAATCAAAGAAATTGTTTGTGTCAAAGAAATCGTTTTCATCTGTGCTACAAGAATCCTATGATATTATTGCCGCCTGATACCAAGACCGGAATATCTCTAAGTGTTCCTCTATACGTCCCAAGCCTTTAGGCCGATCGTCTTTCTCATCGTCCGTCCGTATGTCTGTCCGTGTGTCGGTCTGATTCTGTCTGTCTGTTCGCCTGTCTTTATCGCTGCCTTTCTACTGAACCAATCGAAAGACGGATTATTTTTCCTCGTGCCTTTGACGTCACAGCCTGCCGGTCGGCTCCGTTTGAACGCCGGCAAGAACAGTGGCAGAGGCAGAGGTTCTTCCATGAAGGGGAAAAGGCAGGCTTCCTCCCTTGAAAGAAGAAGGCCCGTCACTTGAAGGGAAATACAGAACCTCCGGAAGGAAGAGACAGGCTGTCACCTTTGAAGGAACATACGCACCCCTCATCGAAGGGGAAGAGGCATGCTGCTTCCTTTGGAAGGCGTAGACGAAGACCTATCACTTGAAGAGGAAGGGTGCGGCCCTTCCTCCAAAGGAGAAAAGAGAGATCACACCCTTGAGAGGCAAAGTGAAAGGCCCCTATATATCTTGAAAGGACAGCAGTAGGTCCTATACTTGAATAGGGAGTCCATCTGGTGTCATACCGGGACAAACACCCTCTTGCCCTGACTCCATCTCTTCCTCCCTAAATGCAGAAACAATAAACGGTTGCAGAGGCTGCTGTCTCTGTCTTCAGAGAAGATGGATGAAGACAGCGGACGATGGCTGAACACATGAAAGACAGAGACGATGGAAAAGCAGAACAAGTGCTCTCCTCCTCCTCTTCATCCTCCTCCTTCTCCTCTTCCTCCTCCTCCTTCTCCTCTTCCTCCTCCTTCTCTTCCTCTTCCTTCTCCCCCGGATGTGCACCAACTCAGATTAGAAAGCTTTTCGCACCTATCAAATGACTCCAACAAACGGCAAAGAAGATGGTCATGACAATAAAGACGACGATAATAATGATGATGATGAATGTTGATAACAAAAGATGATGTCCGACCGATCATGATGATCATAATGATCAAGATGATCATGATGATTATGATGACTATGATAATTATGATGATTATCATGATCATGATGATTATAATGATTATGATGATTGTGATAATCATGATGATTATGATGATAATCATGATGATTATGATGATTATAATTATTATGATGATCTTGATGATTATGATAATTATGATGATTATGATGATTACAATGATTATGACAATCATGATGATTATGATGATCATGATGTTTATGATGATTATGATAATCATGATGATGATGACCACAAAACCGACGATATAGCTGATCTTTCGCTCAACTCCGTCTATCGTCTTTCATACGGTGAAGATAGATCGGATGCATCCATCTTTGATGTTTGGCTTCGTGCAAAGAACTCGAATATCAGCCAACGAGCCGCACGGACCCTTGGGAAAGATGCCGAATTAAAGTGATTTCAGACACAAAAAACTTCATCCGAGGGCAAAGTTCGAATTGAGCAAAACAATTGGATGATTGGAAGCGGTACCATCAGACAGTCAGACAGGCAGAGAACCAGCAAAATCGCTTTATATCCGCACTCCCCCTCCAGCCCCTCCCCCGTCCATCCATCCATCCAGACTCCATCCAGACTCCATCCAGCCTCCGTCGAGGGACGTAGACTCTTCCACAGCCAGGCACAAGCAAAAGGAATCGGTCGTGTGGTCGGTGGGTCTGTCAGAGGGGGGTGTGGTGATGGTGGAGGGGGTGTGATCCTAACGAGGCCACCATATGAATAGCATTAGAAAGAGTGACAATGCGGTTTAGGATGTACACCAGCAAAAAACAACCGAAAACAATTACCATTATGACTCAGGCGAGACTCCCCTCAGCTCCTCTGGGCTCCCCTCATCTCCCCTACGCTCCCCTCATCTCCCCTACGCTCCCTTCATCTCCCCTACGCTCCCCTCATCTCCTCTCGGCTCTTCTCGACTCCCCATACTTAGCAGCCGACCTTTGAACGAAGGGAACTCATCTCGTGAAAGCCAAATCGACTGTTAGCTAATGCAGCTTTCCACACGATCATGGTGATAACAATCTATGGTAATAATTTAGCCCTCTGCCAGAAATAGGTAGTTACGCTGGACTTGACCTCGTGACCTCAAAATATTTTGCAGCAATTTATTTGAATTGCGTTTCAGTTGAATGCTCGAAAGGCGGACAACTTGTTGGAAATTTTTGCTTCTGGTGTTCCCACTAGGAGACTCAGCCATGATGAGTACACCGATCGCACGCTGTCGACGGGAAGATGCGATGGCAAGGGGAAGACTGACTACTCGCTGTCATATGCTGAGGCTGAGAAAATGAAGTCGCCAACACTTTACATCTGTGGCTGAATAAGAGAGAGTCGAAGAGTCTCTGCTCTGTTTACCCTCTTTTACTTAACTTGACTTGTGTAAAGTTTGTCACGGTCGGACCCTCGGTCGGACCCTCAGTTGGACATCTTTAAACTATTTTTCAGGTATGTTCCCATTGAACTAGAGAGCTGAAATTTTGCACACATTTTACGCTTGCATGACAATGCAACGTATCAAATTTTGACGGACATAACTGATAGAAATATGACTGAAAAACCGACAGAAAGCATAAAAAAATTAACTTTCATTTCACTTGACTTGCGTCAAGTTTGTGACGGTCGGTTGGTCCGTCAGTCGGACATCTATCAACGTTTTCTCAGGTATGTTACCGTCGCCGTCAGCGTTTCGGGTATCTACCAGATAAAAGTGGGTCCCGAAAAACCCATGTTTCTACTTTACCTTGTACTCCTTCGGTCGAAAACACGAATCAAACTCTGGTTCGAATCGTGCGAGTTTATTGATCCATTTTGCACTTTGCTTTGCGACGACGACGATAACAATGACGATGTTGATGACAATGACGAGGAGGAGGAGGAGGAGGAGGATGCGAATGATAGCAATGACTGTAGCAATGGCTATGAAAATGGTGCTAATATAAACGTTTCCAATGGCAACAGTATGGCGTCTATATCTTAAGCTCAGTTTAAGCTAAATTGCTCGTATGGGGAGGTGCATCCCTACCACTGCTTCCTTTGAACAGGGACGACGTCATTTAAGCCCCTCCCTCTGGGACGAACTCTTCTAGCCTGGCAGTAAACAAACAGTGTTTGACCTAGATGTCGAGAAATATAGCCTGGCGTGTAAGTCTTTGACTGCTATAGACTACGGTCGTTGTCATAGCAACTGAATTCAGTGTCCGCATCAATACCCATCGAACTCTACCCCCGAGATGTTTGCCTTGACAGGCGACGATGCAGGGCAAGCAGAGGCCCCGCAAGAATCAGCCAGCTCCAACGTGGCATATGCTACGCACACAGTGCGTCGAATCTTACAATAGAAACGACCATTGTGAGAGAGAGAGAATCTGATTTAGACTATGAGCGACTCTTGTCATGCGGTAAATTGTCTCATCGACTTCTACGAAAACAGTCATTCTCATCAATAGACGGCCAAGAATATTAATAGGCGGCCAGGCATATCGATAGGTATCAAAGAATATCGATAGGTATCAAAGAATATCGATAGGTATCGAAAAGTATCGGTGATCGACTCAAAACACAGTAATTGAGTATTTCGATTGGCAGATGACGCTCGCTGTTCGATAGGTATCCAAGATTGTCAATAGGTATCCGATATAATCAATAGAAAATAAGGATACACCAATAGGCGTTCGAGCATGTCAATAGACGGCTAAGCATATCATTGACAGTGTTAATAGGCTGTCAAGAATATAAATAGGCGGCGATGTTCATTAGTTGGAAATCAAGCTTATTAATTGGCAGTTATGCATAATCAATAAACGTCTAAGACTATTAATAGGCATCCAAAATTACCAAAAGGTGTTCAATGAAAATAGGAATCCAAGAATATAAATGGGTGGTCTAAGTAATTCCGCAAACATTCTACTCATCATCGACTAGCTTAAATGATAATTCAACACCTCTAATTAAATCAGTAATAAAAGAACTACCCGATAAAATTTATAATAAATATGGCGCTAGCAGTAACTGTTAATTATAAAGCTATTAATTAGACAGCAGTAAGATGCTAATTAGAGTTCCGATAGCGGCGTTGACTTAAACGATGAAAATCCAATTTGACGAATGAGTACCTGAAGATGTGATGATCGGTTGGATGTGAGATGGTGATCGATTCAAGAGAGAGCTAGTGGGTATTTCGATTGGCAGATGACACTCGCTGTTCGATCGACTCTAACGAATTCTTCCGTCTTTCACACGGAGACTACACTAATATGTGAAATCCGAGTTTAGTCGCCGTCGTCGTCGTCGTCTTCTTCTGATAAATATGTTTCTGTGTCATCTACCCTGGATCTTGAATAACTCATCCTCTCAAATTGCGCTTTACCGCTCGCTCGCTCGCTGGCCGCAGCAGCTGCACCATCCTCTAGGCCTTCCCTGATTCTCCCTCAGCTGCGCCGAACCAACTCCAGTCTCTCGCTCCCTCCACCTTTTGCCCTCCCAGGCCTACGTCGGCTACAGCAGTGGCTGCTGCTCTGCTGCTGCTGGTGGCCGTGCTGGCCTGTCAGCTGCGCCGTAGGCCGTCACTAACAGCTGCTGCTGCTGTTGTAGAGGCCGCTACCATCGCCATTGCTTCTTCGCTCTCTCTGTCTCTCTCTCTGTCTCTCTCTGTCTCTCTCTGTCTTTCTCTCTCTGTCTCTCTCTCGCTCTGTCTGCCTCTCTCTTTCTGTCTGTCTGTCTCTGTTTCTGTCTCTGTCTCTCTGTCTCTGTCTCTGTCTCTGTCTCTGTCTGTCTGTCTGTCTGTCTGTCTCTCTCTCTCTCTCTCCAGCGGATGCTCTTGGCTGAGCAGAATGCGACGGCCTCTGTCAAACCTGGCTGTACGTCGAGTCAATCAATAATTTTCCGTGTACCTACGATAAAGTCTTAAAAATCCTACATAGATATATATATCTATATCCATCATAAATATCATATCTATGATATATATATACACGTCCATGAGAAATCATATAATAATTTATACGGACCTAGCAAATACGTAATATATATATATATATATATATATTATATACATCATAGGGCCTACATATAAATTGTATAATAATACCAGCGTTTGGTTTGGTTGGGTAGTGAGGAGATATTTCAGATTTTCAGTGCAGTGATGTCATCGTTGGTTAATCGCCTGTCATCGCCTAAATCGCCCTCTTCTCCTTCTTCTCCTTCTTCTCCTTCTTCTCCTTCTTCCCTGACTCTGGTAAACCGCGAAGGAAGGACGGAGGGAACGAGCGAAGGAGTGAACGAATGAACGAAGGATGGATGGAAGATTGGAACGAACGATGGATGGTTGAAGAAGGAATGACGATGATGGATGGAAAGATGCGGTCTGCGCAATTAGTTGTCATGACGACCAAAACGACCATGAAGATTTTGATGATAATGATGATGATTACGTCGCCGGAACAATGAAAAATTGACGACGACTGTCACGAACGATTGTGGTGGTGAATGATAACGACAGCGATGATGACGCCTGCGACCAAAAGGTGTTTTGGAAAATGTAATTAAGCCTCACGGCAATTAGGCAGATAATTCGATTTCATTAGGTCTCTACTAAATATTTCACTGCGTGCTTTCTTCGGAATTTTAAAGGACCATATGCTAATAGGAAATCCTCTTCTGTTTAATTCATATGTCTTTAGCCTCCGATCGTCGTGTACGTGAAGCAGATTCGCATTTCGAGAATCAATACAGCACCTCTTCGAGCAAAATTACTAAGAGGAGCTTCCAGCCCAGCCACGTTGGCCTATCCGATGTAGAAAGATCATTGTAATGTTAGGAGGTGACGTAGGGAAACGGGAACACATTCCAGACGCAGCATTATCACGCACGACAGATGAAAATTTAACATGACATAGATCTCAGCCAGGATCTGCTTATCTACCTCAGCAGGTGACTTACAATGCCAATCCAGATAAATTCTGGTTTGGAGCTATTCCAGAGGAAACCATTCGAGGCCATCCATCCAAAGAAGGCAGCAGGCCTTTGTGCTGGGGGCTATTATCGTTCCCCCACTTAGGGGCGTCAATCCCTCTGAGTGAAGGAGGCAAACCGCGGTCCCAAGTAACAGGAAGGCAAGATATTCCCACTAAGACGCAAAAAATACCCCCCTTCCTGAAATTGGAGACATTTGCCTCCGGATCCCCCTATCTGGACGCCCCAGTCTCGACCTAACCAGAGGCGCTCCCAATGCGAAATATGAAGTCCTAAGAGTATAGACAAGAACATAAATATCTCAGTTAATATCATGGATCGAGTCGCACAGGGAAGTTCGTTTCACAGCAAAGGACCAACAGATGCGTAAGCGCGGTTTTGGGCACAATATTCATTAGCAGTCTGAGGTAAAAAGATGTTTAAAAAACGTAGAGAGCGACCAGAGGCATCCGAAATAGAACAACGGATTGGGTCACAAGGATAGCGTGGAACCCGTCCCAGAAGTTAAAAACGGAACTTTTAATCGAATGCGGCTAATGAGCGGAAGCAAGGGCAAGAATATGTGAGATGCGAGAGAGCGGTGATCAGACGGGCAACTGCATTTACACCAATTGAAGAGGCAAGATTTCGGAAGGCCAATTAGTAGAGAGCTACAGTAATTTCAGCATCATTTGTATAAGTTTATATAAAGATACAAACGCATGAAACATGGAGGATGGGACAGATAGTCTGACAGTTCGAAGACGTCTCAGATGATCGAATTTAGGTTAGAGAGAGGTTAGAGATGTCTTCAGCAAGCGAAAGGGTGCTGTTATTTATAACACCCAAGTCACGAACACTGGTAGAGAAGGTGAACGATGGAAGCCGTTCAGAAAATATAAGAATAAAGTTTCCAGTCGATCCACTTTATTTTAATTGAATCGTTCTATCATCATATGAATGTATTTAGCGTATACGAAAAGGAAACAATCTGGCAGATTCCTATTATGCCAATATAACTACATTTCTAATAAAATATCAAAAAGCATCGGTATTCTTGCCAAGATTGCATACAAGCTCCCTATCAATATCAGAAAGCAATTGTATTTCACCATGGTATATCCTTATATAACTTTTTGTAATCTTATTTGGGCATCCAATTATGAGTCTAGACTTGAAAAATAACTGTATTGCAAAAAGGCGGTCAGATTCATTAACTGACTTCCCAGAAAGTGTCAAACTGGGTGACGCTGCTCCTATTTTTCGTGACCATAACCAGCTAAATATTTTTTTCAGATTAGGAATTTGCAGACAGGACTCTTTGTTTACCGGTGTACCAATCATCTTCTACCTAGAACCTTCCCAAATTATATCCAAAGGCCACTGGCCTTTATAGAGAATTTCCGTATATTTGTTCTGGAAGCTACTTAGCCAGAACTCGATAGCCGGAAGAACATCTGGTGTCGTGAGAATAAATCTCAAAAGGGTGAGCATTCCAAACCAGTGAAGTTAGAAACTCTTTAAGTTATTATTCGTTTAAGAATGCTCTTAACTCTTTCTCCTAAACTAATCTTCTTAAAATCACTCTCCTGAGCACGGCACGGAGTCTAAGGTAACAATCCCACCGATTATAGCATCTCCCAAAAAAACAATTATCAATTAAATATGAGGCAGTTTACACATATAATTTATTTTCCTCACATCTGTCACTGTTCTTTGGTGCAATAAATCAAAAATGAAGGAATGAAGGTAGAGAAATGGATTGGAAACGCTTTAGTTTAAGATTAGATAAGGTTTCTTTTCTTTCTCCATTTTGCTTCTTATTCTTTATAATGTCCTTCTGTTAGCCTACCATTGTCAATATCATTGCTTAACCCTTGTTATACCATCTGATGAATAGAACGAGTAGCTTGGTCATTTTTACATGTTTTATTATACTACGGTAGTACCTCTCATCATTATAAGTCGCCATCTTCATAGAGTTTGTCAAGCATGGGAATTAGGGGTTCCTTCTTAGCGGGATCAATCTCCTTTAGAACTCCTGTTGATCATCTTCTCCAATTGTTGAATTGATTACCTTATTTAATCAGTCCATCTAACAGCTAATGTTCTTCTGTTTGTTATAACTGTCAATGTTGAACTATGGTCTCAATAAATTTCTTTTGATTTGATTTGATGCCAATCTGACAATAGTTTAAGGAGTAACATGCACTTACAACAATTTTCTTTCGACTCTATGTTACCTTGCCACACATATATATATACGTATTCATAATTTATTCATAATTTATATATATATATTTATTTATTTAATTTATACATTTTTTATATATTTTGAGTATCATATATAATTAATTATATAGGGCCTATGCACGTGTGTCCATAGATATGATACTTCTTTTGATGTTTCATTGTGAAGGTCTTTGCCTCTGCATGGAGTGGTTAAAGGGAACAAGTGCCCGTCGTCGTCGACGTCGTCGTCCGATCCTCTGCGGACTCTGAAGACGCCAGACGGAGTTTGGGAACATCGATGGCTTAGTTGGTTACAGGCGCGGATGCATGATCGGAAGAGACTCTCATGTCCTTCTCCATGTCTCCTTCTGTCTGTCTGTTGTCTATCTGTCTGTACATCTGTCTGTCTGTCTCTATACCTGTCTGTCGATCTGTGGGTCTGTTTGTGTGTCTGTCTGTCAGTCCGTCCATCCGTCTGTCTGGATGTCTGTCTTCGTCTTCTATTGCTTCCAGGTTCTCTAATGCATATATCTTCTATCAGCGTTTCGCCAAGGTCATCATCTCCTTCTCGGTCTCACTCTCACTCTCTTTGTTCCTCTGCCTCTTTCTCTATGCCTCGTATAGCGTTGTCTCTTTCAGCGTGGATATTATGCATTGGAGGAGAATTGCAAACGAAGCCATCCAATCGTTAAGATCAATAGTTTAATGAAACGTATTTGCAGAAGACGTCAGCCCTCATCGCACCTAAACAGACCCTCTATCAATCGATATCTAATCAAAAGACGCTGTAATTAATTTTTAGAAATTGACAGCTGCTTGCGAACGAGTGTTAAGAAATAAAAATAGTCGACGATAGAAGACAGCAGCAATGAAATGCCAAATTCAACAGACAATTTAATGAAACACGAAAGCTCGATATATATATATATATATATATACAACCAGAGCTAAACTGGAAATTAGATAGAAGTCGAGGTACCTGGTGGCCTGGCAACTGGTACTGTTTAGCAACATAACGATTGTGATGTTCATTGTATATTTATGTATCGCAGAAATAGAAACAAAACACAACATACTGTGCAGAATTATAGGGCAAGCAGTCTGATTGGCAGCGTGGGGCGTTGTGGATGCGACACTGGTAGAAATATTGGGGGGGGGGGGGAGTGTAGCCGTAGAGTAAGGGATGAGACACTGGGGAGCAGAGGAACCAAGTTTGATCCCGTATGCCCCCTTAGGTTAACTGATCCCTCTTTCGCTAGGTGGCGGCGTTGGTTATATTAGATGAATAACGTAACGGGCGCCTTGCATGGCTGCCGACATTTAAACTCCACTCGGTATGTTCTTTGCATTGCAACTGAAGGGTTCCAAGTTCGAACCCACCTCAAGTCACTGCTTAACGACCCTAGACAAGTTGCTCACCTATGACTGTATGTAAGGAAGGTAACGGAAGACCACTTCACTCACTCATCCTCAGATGACGTAAAGCCAATGGGCAGAGAACTCATCATCACGTTCACAACGCAACAACGATTCAATCTGTTTTTATTCATTATCAAAATGCGCTTTGAGTGTGAACAGGTACGAAGTGGTTGGTTAAAAAAGCGCTTAATTCGGCGATTTTATAATTGAATGTGGAATAGTGGCGCCCATTGTTCAATAAACATAATAGATGAAAATCTTATTATCTTACAGATTGCACCCTAATTTTGTCTTACTTTTACAAACATTTATAATGTTCATCTGCAATATATAGGCCTATATAGTGGACTGCCTATAAATAACGTTCGGACTATTTTCTACACACAATCTCACAGTAAATGATATTCGCTCTGCACATAGGAGACCTCATTGTAGCAACGGTGATTCGAGACTGGCAACAATATTGATATTAGCGTCGTCAGTCAGAACGCGGAAGGAAGAGGCCGCTGAAAATATGACCTTAGGTCCCACCTCGAGGCCTAAGAACACTAAAGTGTCACAACAATGCAACATAAAAAGCATACAGCAGACTCCATTGTTCGCACGCCAACATAATACGACCATTGTCGGACTTCGGTCTTTATTGCCACAATAGGCTATTTTATTTTCTCAAGTCAGTTGCTTTCATGATTCCCAACCTGCCAGCAATTTCCATAGGCATTAGGATTGACTCGCGTGGACTCCATGTGGACGTGTAGGCAGGGTCCCCAGAGCACTAATATGATCAACAACTCATTGATCCCGAGAAACAAATAACCCTCTGCAGTAAAAGAACCAACGTGTACATTGTACAGTTGCGACGCAGAATGTTTGCATCAAATCGATGGTCTCACTGGTTCGACGCTGCAGCGCTGCAGTGCCACGGTGCCTATAACCTGGTAGACTACCCTGCACCTCACGCTAGAGTGGCGCCCTAGAAATTTGGACATAACGATTACTGATTAAATATTAATCACTAAACAACATCAGTAAAATCTGTGAGATTTTTAATATTTTATGCAGTTTGGAAAATCTAGATGCTGCAAGCACATTCTATAGCCTAAGGGTCAAAATCTGAAGGTAAAAACGATGGGAATAAATGTTGCGAAATCATTACTGAAGAAAGCTCCTAAGTTCCGGCTCCCGAGACATTCGTTTAGAAGAAAAATTGGATAAATGTGTTAACGTACATGCAAGATGCAATGCTTTTGTCATGGGCAATGAGATCGCATGGATCGCCCACACAATCCGATTTTCGACTTGAATCATCAAACCCGAGATAATGAAATCACAATGAACCACATGCTTGTCATTTCTCTCCTCTCAGGCTCTCTATGCGAAAATTGATGTAGCCCAAGAACATTCTCTACTTGGCTACATTCAGAATGGAATCGTGATTCTTGAAAAGCATTTCCGTGGTTTTTGACTAACATACTGGGTATAAAACCTCCTTTCTATTCATTTCTACTTGCGTTAAATGCCTGCATCTGCCATTGACGCGTAGGACTAAGACCTATTGCCTGTAGCTCTTAACTTTCTTTTAGCGCATTTCAGCGAATCAATAACGGCCCTGTAAGCCGCCTAATCAGATTTGAACTTACGTAGACCTAATGACATGTTCACAAGTGTACGCACACATAAGTTTCGATTGCAATTTCAATTTATCTCCTCTAACTACGAACAAGAGGTGTTGACAACGCAATGCTAAATAGTCATTCTCCAGGGTGACACAAAAGTTCGTCCACCGTTTTTAAACCTGAATATCTCGGTCAAAATGAGTCGGATCTCTTAGATATTTCTCAAGCGTGTACAGTACTTAAATATAAAATAATCATAAAAGTTTTAAGTGGAACGTGTGTTAAAGGACGTGGCTGTGTACACCGCGGCGCGCGAGGTGCATTCTTAGTTCGTTTCTGGATATGACGCCACTATTATAATTATTCACGCCGCTTATTTGATTAAAAAATAGGAACATCGACACTTAACTGTGGAATTCTGATGATGATACATCTAATGATGTATTGTTACCGATGAGTCGCTGCTGAATGAAAACGCTACAATTTGGGGTTCACAGAGGGAGAACATTCCGTCTGCTTCACAGGACCATATAAATATGAAGTTTAGTCTGCCAGTGATGAAGTTTGGGGTAGAGTACCGTTCGGGGGTCTTATTAGTTTTCGGTTTGTGCCAAATGATACCAGACTGAACTCGCAGTACTACATTACAAACATTCTCTATGGCAAATAGTTAAAGCCAGCGTTCAAGAGACAATCAGACAATAGCAGTGTTATACAACGAAAGTTATTTGCTGAATCCTGGAGTATTTAAGCAGAATGGTGCGCGCTGTAATACATCAGCTGTGACGGCGAAATGGTTAGACGAAAATCTCCCGTCACACAAGAAGTCGAAGGATTGGCTACCCAACTCTCCTGACCTCTCTCTCCTAATGAGAACTTGTGGAGCATTTATAGTCTCTCAGCGTTTATTAAGATCCTGAGCCAAAAGACGTTAAGCAGCTCATACGCGACGTATCGGCTGTGGAGATGATAGAAGTTGGAACACTTCAGTCGCTGATTTAGTCTATGCCGCATAGAGTCAGTGCTCTCATTAAGCAGGACGAAAATACTGTACGGTAATAGCCTACGTCTGTAAGACCTAGATAAGAATATTGTGTTAGAGTATACTAGGCCATTTTGTTTTACAGTGATTTTATAATGAACAAGCGACATCGCATGTCAGTTTTTTTGCTGGAAACTGGTTCTCTTCAATTTTTAAAATATGTAATTGCAACTACAAACCCGATTTTAACCAAATTTGTGCCAATAGCGTTCATTTGACGTGTGTATGCAATGACAAATATCACGAAAAAAATATGAAGGCCTCACTGAGAAAACGCATTTTGAAAACGATGAACGAATTTTTGTGTCACCCTATATAATAACGAGCCTGTAGGCCATATATCACATGTCCATCGGCCATTGCGTATACAGGTACGCGTTAATTATCACACCTCATTATCACGCTCACCATTGCAACATATTTCATGCAACATACGCTGATACAAGCCCGTTAAAAATTATAATACTCCCAAACATGAATTGTCACACCTCATTATCACGTTCACCGTTGCGACATAGTTCTTACAACATACAGGACCGTTAAAAACTATAATGTTCTCAACCTTGAATTTCCCTAGTGACGTCACCGTTTTGAGACCTAATTGCTGGCTTAAAAGCTAACAGATTGGTTAAAACGAACGTCAAAAGTCAAAGCATTGGGAGAACCACGGTGATGCGCACCCTAACGCTATTTATTACACTAGCTTGGCTTTAACAACAAAATTAGTCAATTTTTTTATAAGCCACTATGCAGTATGATAATTGATATGCTATTACATAATAAAACGTTATTATCGATATTCATCATCATCAAATTTGTCTTTATTCAAACCCTAGAACACTAACCCTAACCCTACACTGACCATAACCCTAACCCTAACCTTACACTAACCCTAAACCTAACCCTAACTTTAACCCTACACTAACCCTAGCCCTAACCCCAACCTTAACCTTAGCCCTCACCATACACTAACCCTAACCCAAACCCTAACCCTAACCCTTACGTTACATTAACCCTAACCCTAACCCTAACCTTACACTAATCCTAACCTTAACCCTACCCCAACCCTAACCCTAACCTTAGACTAACCCTGACCTTAACGCCAACCTTAATCATAAGCCTAACCCTCTATTAACCCTAACACCAAAACTATCCCTAACGCTACGCTAACCCTAACCCGAACCCTACGCTAACCCAAACCCTAACCTTACACTAATCCTAACCCTAACTTTAACCCTTACGATACATTAACCCTTACTCTAGCCTTAACCCTAACCTTACACTAACCCTAACCCTACCCTAACCCTAACACTAACCTTACACTAATCATAACCCTACCCTTACCCTAACCCTAACCCTAACTTTAACTCTACACTAACCCCAACCATAACCTTACACTAACCCCAACTCTAACCCTTAAATTAACCCTAGCCATAACCTTACACTAACCCTAACCCTAACCCTAACCCTAACCCCACACTAACCCTAACCCTAACCTTACACTAACCCTAACCCTAACTCTAACCCTAACCTTAACCTTACACTAACCCTAACCCTAACTCTAAGCATAACCCTAACCTTACACTAACCCTAACCCTAACCCCTTAATGATAAAAATTTATAATAATAACAATTCAGCATTGTTTGTTACTGTCGCAATTCATATCCTGTAGTAAAACAAGGACTAGTCAGGACTCTATTCTTACACTCGCTTCCTTCATACACAATAACCTTACTACAGAAGACAGGTACACACGGCTGTGGATGAGTGCTACTACAAAGCGCAGGTAATCCACCCTTAAGCAAATGCTAGGACCAGCAACAGCAAACATCACACACGCACATAAACACACTCATAAGCCTATAAAGTCATAATTATATACATATATATATATATATAATTATGACTTTATATATGACCACAAATTTTGACAAGACAAATTTTGGTATTTGGCGAAAAGAAACTGACCACTGCCAAGAAGGCTGTGGTAGATGGAGTTCAATTGAGGAAAGTAGGCAAATACTAACATATCCTGGGAGCAACATAGCGTACAATCTGGATTGTAGAAAGGAGATACTTACCATGCAGGATAGCGAAAGCAACAGCGACATTAAAGACTATGAACATGATCCGGAACGTAGACTATGCGATGGATCCATAATGTTAGCAACAAAACTGAACGTGTTGTGAACCTGCGTGTTCAACAGTACGTTATCCGGATGCGAAACATGGGTCATTACAAGAGATATCGAAAAGAGAATCTTTGAGAGGAAATGCTACAAGAACGTAATGAGAATGGACTGAACACTGAGAGTTACATGTAGCAACAATGAACTGTATACAGACGAATCCACCACAGGCAGAATATGATGTAGAATGTTATTCAGTGAAAGCTGGGACTAATCGGCCACAATCATAGAGTTAATGACGACAGAAAGATCAAGACAGTGATGTTCGGAAGGATTCAAACAAAAGAGGTCGTCCACGCATGGAGTGAACAACCCGTTCAGATGATATTGTTGACTGGGGCAAAAGACGACTTCAGGAACTGACGCACTTGACATAAATGACATAAATGCATGCTTGCTTGTTTGTGCAACAACCAAATGAAGTCGACAACGGAGAGAGAGAGAGAGAGAGAGAGAGAGAGAGAGAGAGAGAGAGAGAGAGAGAGAGAGAGAGAGAGAGAGAGAGAGAGAGAGAGAGAGAGAGAGAGAGAGAGAGAGAGAGAGAGAGAGAGAGAGAGAGAGAGAGAGAGAGAGAGAGAGAGAGAGAGAGAGAGAGAGAGAGAGAGAGAGAGAGAGAGAGAGAGAGAGAGAGAAATTGCGAAGACCACGCAAATTTAAACCTGGCACACCTGGCGAATAGTGGGAGAAACAATGTGGATGCGTCGTAAACATTCGTAAGATGGAGTCTCAACTTGTAAACCAGTGAACCATCTTTGTGTCTATGCTCTATGAATTCCCACATTACCTGATCTCTGTCCGCTACTGAAACTCGAACGGACTAGGCCTACTGAAATAACTGGTAGGCATACGTGAATCTATGTACATACAATATATATACATATATGATATATACATATATATTCTCTGTTAGTACTGAGCTCACCAGGACGCTATCTTGTTACTCAATTGTATTCTAATATCCATTAAGTGCGCTTTATAATGTTATGTTATTCATGCAGTGAAGAACAGACAAATGCCACCAGAAATCAACTCAATTGGAGCTCAACCGAGTAGGCCCCCGTCTGTGTAGGTTGGAGCCATGCAGGCCAAGCACGGAATCCATCTTCAACACAGGCGCTTAGTCAAGCCTAAAGACCGTTCGTTTTCGACTGGAATTGTATCAGACGCGCTCCCAGTAGTAAAAATGCCCAGTAGCAATCAGACGCTCCATAAATCTTCCTAGTGAATGAATGTAAAAATAAATAAATAAATAAATAAATAAATAAATGAATGAATGCAGATCTTGGTTACTTTGACATTCGGGTCTCAATCTCTGAACTTGATATTTTTGCGTCGTAACTAGCGACAGCAGCATATTTTCTGTATTTTTTTCGTATTTATAGCTGAAGTTATCCATCGTCCGACGCATCTGTTCACGATTAATCTACTTGTAAGGTTCTTGGGACCATGGTGTTTGTTCTAAATTCAATCGTAATCGTAAACTTCAAATGTCATAAGCTGCTCGAAAGTTAGGCGCGGGGCCTTCATATTCACAAGCGCTGGGTCGAGTCAGAAGGATTGTCAAGAGAGATCCAAATGCACCTTAATTTATACAAAGACTTACAGCTTCAATGAGATGTCTGTGAGATCTAGTTCTAAAGACAGAGTGATACAACAGGGTTTTGATGACCTTACTTCACCTTTAACCTTTAGATTCGTTTGCCATTTGTATAATGTTACCTTCACCTATCAATAGACTATCTTACTGTAACGTAACTTACTCAGCCTTACTCTACGCCGGGAAAGTGTTACCACTTTCCATTGATCTGGGGAATTTCTGTCGTACTCAGGAATGCGTTGCGTTGGCAACCATCCGTTAGTGAATTGTATGTTTGCGCTGTTTCCTGAATACGCGATAAGGCAGCCATCGACTAAAAGCATTGAAAGGTTTATATGTTTCACTGCAGCAGAGGAATAGCCTTTCAACTGGCATAGGCCTAACCATTAGAACGATGCACGTGTTGATTCGTATAGGATTGATTATTCCGCTTTCCAGCGGAATAATGCCGACAAAATGAACACACGGAATGCATTTTTGTGTGAATATTCTAAATATGAGGATCATAAAGGAGAAGAGAATTTTCAGCTAATCTTATCTTCTGAAGGCTATCAAACCACAGACTTATAGATAGAAAGTATAAGCTGTTATGCTCGAGTGATCTGATTCCTTCCTAGAAAGGTCTGTTGCTTTCTATAAAGTTTTTGAATTGTTCCAAATAGCATTTAGGTCTTATAATATTCGATAACAATTGGTCGATCTAGTTTCTCTACACACGGTGTCTGATTGTCTGAAATATAATAGCTGCACGAATGGTCTAAGCTGCATTCAAATTATATTGGTTCGCGTAGGGGCCTCTATCATGCATAGGTTACTGTTAGATCGTCGTCTGGCAGTTTGTGTCTATGAAACTGGTTTTATTTCTCCCGTATCCCAATTTTCCATAAAACAAATGTTTCTGATGTCTATTTTAAGCCTAGCGTCTCACTAATCTCTACCTATGACACACTAAACTATTTCTGTTAAGTTCTGAGACCATCGAGAGGGGGCGGATTGATATGGCATAGCACGGGTTGTTGGTTAGTGGGTTCAGAAGCGCTTATGACAGTCATTGGTATCGCAAGGGTTCTGATGCGAGCATTCATCACTTCATTGGCCATACATCATTCCGTAAAAGGGCAGGCCAAGGGTGGTTTATTGTTCCTCCCCACGCACAGCTTCCAAGGCGGTTCTGGTATCTTACATTGCCCTCCTCCATTTCGCTCTCGGCTGCTGTTGCTACTGTTGATTCCGATGCCTCTGCTGCCTCAGCTTCCCACGCCGGTGATGAGCCATCTGGTCTGGAATCTTCGGGAAACGAATTTCGTGCATGTGCGAGTAGATTGAAGAACAGCTTGCATGCTAGCACCCATTTCAGACATACATGCAGAATCAACCAGATAAACGGACAGACGCGGATTAACAAAGACTCATACAAACAGACAGACAGACATATAGACAGACAAACAAGAACCTAGGGAGATTACCCTATTCATTCACACACTTACATGCAGACATTTCGGATGGAGCATGACACGCAGACTGACAAAGAGACGGACAGATGAGGTCAATGGCGCATAGACAGACGAAGACACATGCAGGCAGACAGACACACACGAATCCAAAGAGACTGTCTGATTGACTGACGGGCTCGCATGCAGACAAACTGAAACGCAGGGAGACATACACAGACTGACGAAGAGGCGGACAGCGTGAACGTTCTGCGAGACTGAGGCGAGAAGACGCGTAGCTGGTACCATTTAGGAGTTATACTTGGCTCGCTGCCTCTTCAACGTTCAGCATCTTCATCAGCTCTCGTTAAAGGTATGCAGCAGCAGCAGCAGCAGCAGCAGCAGCAGCAGCAGTGAGCTTGAACTGGAAATGCATTCGTTCTAGCCTGTCGGGACTACGCCAGTAAACAGCATCCCAACACAGGCACCAGCAGCAGCGGCAGCAACAGCAGCAGCAGCAGCAGCAACTGGTCTATCATTTTGGCCTTACTTGAGCATCGTGAAGAGACGACGAAAGTGCCATCTGCCTCCTCCTGTCTGCTCTGCGCTTAAGTCAAAACTTCTGTTCCGGACCAGTTCGTCATTTCGCTCTTCTCATCCAGAATTCTTCCTCTTCGATTCGAAACCTCAACGAAGCTGATACGCTCGGTCAAACTATTGGCCTGGAGCAACACGACTAATACGACGAATAATTTACTTTTCCGCGGAGCTTTAAGGCTTTAGAAAAGATTTAGTTTTTTTTCTTTGACGACCAATTTTGAATTTGGAAAATAATGTCTGGAAGAGCAGAAGCTGCTGGCGACATGGTTATCATCCGTGGCAAGGTTAGTCATTAGAACTGGCATTCAATCATTCATTCATTCACTAATTCATTCGCTTGTTTATTCATTCGGTCATTCATTCATTCATTTGTTCATTAATTCATTTATTTACTCCCTCGTTCATTTTGTCATTCGTTCGCTCGTTCATTAATTCACTCACTCATTCATTCGCTCATTCATTCATTCATTCGCTCATTTCATCGTTATTATTTATCATGGATAGCATTATTTCCAAACTATCGTGTCATTGTGCAAACAATGGCAGATCAGATCCATGAATAATTGACCGGAAGTTTTCATCAGTGCTTAAAACTTTAGCGACGGTCTGCATTGGGTTTCAATTAAGTCACTTTGTCACTTTTAGTACACTGGCATTCCCCTAATTATTATAATCAACTGCGCAGATCCTAGTTCTTCTTATCTTGCAATCGATGACCGCTTACACGTAAAAATTCGTTATCGCTTCTGTTTATTCGAGAGGATAATCTTCGTATAACTCTTCATGTCTATTGTGTCACGTGCTCCTCTTAACTCCCTTGCAAACAAAGTTGATGTAAAGCAATCCACTCCTCAACCGTTCAGTCTTTCTCTTACTTTCTCAGCTGATTATTCCATCGACAAGGACCGTCCTCGGCTGACTGCCTTTCTCAGGCTTTCCGTTTCCATCCCGAGACTCTTGAACTCAATTCTTGCAAAGGCTTGCTCTGCAAACTCGCCAGAGCTCGACTACTGACTCATTTATTTCTCCTTCAATTCTTCCGTCGACTGTCTCTTCTCCCACTTCCTCCCTCGCTTTTGACCGGACTCACTCTCGAATTCTCCTTACTCAACGACTTTAGTCTCTGCACACACAGTGGCGACCGTCGACTCACGCTTCGAGCAATCATTACACAGTTGCGCCACAGACGTTCTTAGATTCGATTAGTTTATAGCCGAATCTGGCAATATTCCTTTGAGGTAACTGATGTATTTCAAACCACCAATGACTCACATGGAAATGATGGAACTGAAGGATGTACTTGTCAACAGAAGCACAATCCAAAACAGTTCTCATATCCCTCTAGAAGAAGATCGCCAATTCCTTAGTTACCCTGAGAGGTAGTCGCAGGATGAAATGTTAGCGACTTCATTTCACTTAGCGTCGACATATATAAGGAAGGGAAGGAGGTTGGCCATTCCTCTCCCTCGCCCGCATGTCTTCCTGCCGACACTGTACGGTCAGTGTACTTGTTATAACTAAGTTAGATAGGGGCGTTTAAATGGCTGAAATTCCAAATCAAATTTCTGAACTGGCGGGGCAGACATGTCGCAAATCGTCTTACAGAATTTTTCGTCTTTCAAGTTCTTTCAAGAAAGTTAGCTTCCTAGAATCTAGGACCTAGATAGCTGAATTCCTACATTGTTGACTTTCTAGATAGCTGACTTCCTAGATAATTGACTTCCTAGATAATTGACTTCCTAGATAGTCGACTATCTAGATAGTTTCCTGCATTTTAACGTCACAGAAAAACTACGCTTGACTATTGCGATAGGAACTTGTGCTGACGAGAAAACCATTTAAAAGGAGTCCGTCTTTTCAGAAAAATTACTCATCAGTTAATTCCACAATGATTCAAGCGCTCCATCTTGCCGAAAGACGCAACACTGACCTCACAAAGTGGTGACCAATCTCATCCTCCATCCTCACCACATGCATATAGAACGGTATAGGAAGTAATTATAAAGTTTTGAATAAGGCGACTGCATGGTGCCTGGTTTATTTCTGTTTTATGACTTACAGCATGTCTGCGATTTTTAAGCAGACAATTCTTAGTTACTCCTGTTTCTACAAGTTTTTAGCCTTTTTCATGATTTCCTTCTCGGGTTTTTATTGCAACCGAGGTAGTTAATGAGAACAACAATTAAGGTCAACATTTGGTCGTACAGAAGGGGTATAGAGAACAAACAGTCTCAGTTTCTCAGTAGGCCTATGTCAAAGCTGAGTAAACTGAGTCGTCAGTATTGCATATTTGCAGCCGGCCATTCCACCGATGGTTTCACAGACTAATCTTATCAAACTAACTGATTTAACGGTTCTTAACGCGCCATAAACTCGACAGATTGATCATCCTACCAAGCGGACATTTCGTCAGACTTGGTCCCCATTAGGTAACTTCGAATCCTGGTATCGTCATGTTCTGCGTTTAACCTGTCAGACACAGACATTGCCAAGTTTAACCTAGCCTACCTTGTATGACCATGATATGAAGTGTCCACTGTCCAAGTAATAGCTGTAATGGACGATCAGAGAACGCACAATTTCATAACGCCATCGTTTAATGAAGAAGTAGACCTAGTTATTTAAGAGTTCGGACTGTGCCGTGCTCTGGTCAATTAGGCAAAATCTTATGCAAACATTCCGGTCTGAAATATTGCATCCTCGAGTTGCGACATCTCAGTCAGACGATATCAGCGACTTTTAGAGCGACGAAAGACGCATTTCTAAATAAAAGGTCTATTTAGTGTTGAAAGCTCTGCGGAATTTGGGACATGGAACGGGTTTTCATGCAGTTAGGCCTATTAGAGTGATATCAGTGTATATATTGAGCTGAGAAAATCCATTATAACTCGAAGAGCCGAAGTAAAATTTACAGCAAAACTGTTGGCAGATGACACGCAGGCAATCTATTTCAGCCAACCACAAATTCCTGTTTCGATGGCTGGATTGTGTAGGTTCTTATAGTTTCCAAATATAATGGGAATTTACCCCGCCAGCTTGTCCGTAAACACTCTATTATAATTGTAATTGAACATTTCTATAGCACAAATGTAAAAGTACTCATATAAATGCGACCCATACGGTTTCTATAAGAAGAGTTCCGTATGGGGATGCGGGCAGGTCCGCCGATAGGGACAGAGAGACAAATGCCCAGAGCCCAGCGATTTTAGGAGCCCGAAACAAGGCTATACCCTCCCCCCATAATAAACGAGTATGCTGCAGTCAAATCCAGAATAGT
>OY365809.1:10611653-10679494 GCA_959347315.1 Bimastos eiseni
GACTAAAAATCAAGATAGATCCCATAACAATTGTAGAAATCGGAAATACTAAGAACTTTACACGTAAAAATCTTGACAAAGTATAGACCAAAAAAGTAGGCCTAAAAGTTTATCCATAACAGATCGTCGAAAATGGTTGGTGTGTACGACAGGTTATTATAAAGTGATCGTCAACCGATTTAATTCTTCACATCCCTCTTTCACTTTCTCAACTTGTAGCTTGCCGAAAGCAAATGCAGCCAGCACCCCACAAATAAATACTGCTAACTACCTACTGAATCACATTTCTCCTTGTCTTTACAGTTAATTTTTCCGTCTCTTTGTGTCCAATGCTTTGCAGCTTTCTTTCAAGAATATGTTGTGACTGTGTTTCAGCGCCCATTCTGCCGCCGCCCAACTTCTTCCTGTGCAGACAACTTTTTCCTTTGTTTCTCCAATTCTTTTTTCATGCTCCCCTTCCTGTAATGTGACGCGTTATTAATTAATGATGTTCTTTCTTGCAGATTGCCGCTCGATATGACCCGAACGTGGAGGCCGAAGTCATCGAATGGTTTCGACAACTCTTCAACGTTCAGATTCCTCCAGGAATGCAAGGCGTTGAGAGAGCGCTCAGAGACGGAGTTCTTCTGCTCAAGTGAGTCACCTAAAACTCAGAGATCGTAATTGTAAACTCAAAATTTACGAAGCGCTACTCTATAGCTAAAATTAGGGCAATTGTTTATCCACGAGCGTTGCGGCATATTCTGCGACGTTTGATAGATATCTTGTGTGCTTTTGGTTGGCAAAATCCGATAATTTGGCCTACCGTTTAGATACTATTTACAAAATGTAATTTTAATTCGTTTCATTCAGAAGATGAAGATATGCAAATATCTGAGAAATTAGCTAAGAATATCAGCATGAAATCATTGGATTCGTCTCTGTCTTCTAAAACTAAGCTACAAAATCTATATTATTCCTTAAAAATTATTCTCTATTTTGTTATTCTGTACCATTTGTTGGGTCTCAAATTAAACGTCTTATTCGTTGCATTGGTCTACCAGTACCAAACCTATTCGTCAAACCTTATAATAGGCCTATACTTCGATTAGCAGACCAAAACAAGTTTTAAACTGGTGTCACTAGTGTAACGTATGAGTAACCTAGAATATTTGATGGCTAGATTAAACATGTTAAGTACTTCACATGACAACAGAACTTAAGTCACCGCATACTCGGATGAAATCATTCTAGATAAGATGTCCAGGTTCTTAGTTGCGGAATAATCTTCCAAACGTTATGCACGCATCCACTCTTAATACGTTTAAAAACATACGTATAAAGACTATTTGACATCTGTGTATTAAGACTTAAACCATCAATCATGTTTATCATTTATTTTGTGTTATACACCCATGCAATAAATGTTGTTACTGCACTGGTAAACCTGCTAACTAATTATTAATCAGAAAGAGTCTAATCCAGCCTCATCGGCTCCACACACGACCCCTTGGATTGACCTTATGACTTATGCATCAATTCGGCCATTGATATAGCACAGCGCCATAATAAATGACGGCCCAATCATCTTAGCAAGCAGTACGCTACAGCGCGTGAGTAGCCTATAAAGGAATGATACGAGAGCATTCCAGGAAATATCTCTGCAGCTGTTAACTCTATGATTTCTGATGACGTCTTGATCGAGCTAGGTCTATAAATAGTCTGGCCAAGAAAGAATCTCATGTCTCAGACAGACATAGTTTTCATGTCATAGTGCACGAACTGTTGCAGCAAACAGCTTCATTGTTTAGAAAGCATGCGTGTGTGTGTGTGTGTGTGTGTGTGTGCGTGAAGTGTGTGTGTGTGTGTGTGTGTATGCAGGCGTGTAGGTCTGTGTGTGTGTGTAGGTGTGTGTAGAACTGTAGGTGAGTGTTTGGATGTAGATATGTAGGTTGGTTGATCAGGTCTACTTGTCTGGTCTTTGACAAGTTCACGAAGTGCGAACAATAATTGATAAAAGCTGATGTAAAACTCAAACTTTTGCATCTTACCTAGTAGAAATTATACGAAAGATGTCTCGCCCTAAAGATGTTCAGTCAGTCTATTCATCTTTACCAAACTGCCATTCTGCCAATGTCTACGCCTATGTTCTCTCGCACTCTCGCGCGTATACATCGTGTAGTGCTCATATTTCGGTCTATTTTCTGGTAGAAAACTGGTGTGGTACAGTGTGTATCGAACCACGTCTTAACACTAAAAAGTGGCACAGCCTACAATGATATATTCCTGATGTCTGTGATTCGATTGTTTGTCTGTGATGTAGAATGGCGCGCATCATCCAGAAGGGAACGGAATACTGTCCTGAACGAGCGGCACGAATGATTCTCAGACCGAATCCAGGATCAGCGCCTTTCAAACAGGTCAGAGGTCGTCATATCAGTCGAAAGTATTGTCTTTAGCAGCCTAAACATAATGCAGGCATGGGTGACTTCGAATGACCTGTTATGGGGTGCTGAAGAAATGTAGCAGTTGCGATTGTGCTTTTTTGCAGTTGAAATCAAATAAGTTTTAGTCAGTGAACATAGTGTTCAATAAAGTTGGCACATTGTTTGGATTTTTTACTTAAAGACGTATCTGCGAGAAACATGTTAAAAATATCGGTGGTCAAAGTTTCTTATAGAGCCAGTGTCCGGATGTCCGTTGGCGCTTAACTCGTGTTAGCTTACTGATGATGATTGCAGATGGAGAACATCCAGCTGTTCCTGAACTTCTGTGAAAACTACGGAGTATCCAAGACAAGTCTCTTCCAGACGGTAGATCTCTACGAAGGAAGAAATATGGCTCAGTTCATGTCTTGTCTCCAAGGTCTCGGCAGTGAGGTAACGATCCTTTTGATATCGTATGCCTACAGATCACCTCGCTTTGTGAATAGTGCTAGGAGGTCATAAAAGTCGCATATTTATTCATATATATACCTACAAAAGTATAGGCCTATCTCCACTGTTTGCCCTCCGACAGTGCCAGTCCAAAACCTGTATAACAGATTATGGCGACCGTAATGATCAATGCCACCACATAGTGCCGTTAAACTGGAACTATAGGTACACACACATATATACATGCATACCTATACAGTATGCACAAATTATTAATTTGACACCAAATTATTTTCCTGTCTTGATTTCCTTCGAACTATCGTATATAAGAAACGAACAACTAAATAAATGAGTTGTTACTGGACAGTAACTCAATTAGTATGAAAATGAACTAATCAGTAAAAAGCAAACAGGATCTTCTGTACTTTAGACGTTTGGTTAATCATAAGATTCTCAACTGTCGGCACATTTAAAAGGTGCATTTCCGATTACCGCTGGTGGTCCTTTAATAATGAACTTGGTGTCAGAAAAAATTGTCATTAGGGAGGTGTCCCAATACCCTACTCAAGCACTAAATTGAAACGATAACTCAGCCCATGTTCGTCTAAAATATTTTTCGTCTGTTACAGTGTCAACGAAACGGTTTCAATGGTCCGAGCATAGGACCAAGACCGGTCGAAAAGAACGTTCGGGAATTCAGTTGGGAGCAGCTGAGGGCGGGTCACACGGTCATCGGTCTCCAGGCCGGCACAAACAAATTTGCCACCCAGTCTGGCATGCAGATGGGAGGTGTCAGGCACGTGGCCGACATAAGGGCGGATGACATGACAAAGGAAGGCCAAGGAGTGATCGGTCTCCAGGCGGGAACCAACAAATTCGCCAGTCAGTCTGGAATGCACATGGGAGGAGTACGGCACGTGGCCGACATAAGGGCTGATGACATGTCCAAAGAGGGACAGGGCGTAATCGGTCTTCAGGCCGGAACCAACAAGTATGCCAGTCAGTCGGGCATGACGATGGGTGGAGTACGTCACGCAGCCGACATTCGGGCCGACGACATGTCCAAGGAGGGCCAGGGAGTGATCGGCCTTCAGGCTGGATCGAACCGCGGTGCGTCACAGTCGGGCATGGCGTGCATGGGAGGTGTCCGCCACGTGGCCGACATCCGAGCGGACGATATGACGAAGGAAGGCCAAGGGGTGATCGGGCTCCAGATGGGAACGAACCGTCACGCAACGCAGTCAGGCATGTCGTGCATGGGAGGAGTGAGGCACGTGGCCGACATCAGAGCGGACGATCTGACCAAAGAGGGTTCGTCGATCATCGGTCTTCAGATGGGAACGAATCGTCACGCGACGCAATCAGGCATGTCCTTCGGTTCCGTACGCCACGTGGCCGACATCAGAGCGGACGACCTGACGAAGGACGGATCGTCGGTCATCGGGCTCCAGATGGGAACGAACCGTGGAGCAACGCAGTCGGGCATGACCTTTGGTGGCGTCAGGCACGTGGGCGACATCAGGGTGGAGGAGCTTTCGAAAGAGGGATCCGGAGTTATCGGACTCCAGATGGGAACAAACCGTGGAGCGACGCAGTCAGGCATGACCTTTGGTGGAGTCAGGCACGTGGGTGACCTTCGAGTGGACCAGATGGACCAAGACAGCCAGAGTGCCATCAGCCTCCAGTACGGAAACCCAGGTGGAGCTAATCAAGCCGGGATGAGCTACGGAGGACGACGAGACATCTCGGGCCAACAGTACTAGACAACCGGAACACCAGTCTCTGCAGTCGTCAACTGAACGTCGTAATTCGGAACAGGTCCATCGCCAGTTTAAAAAATAGCGTAACAGTTTAAACCACGTGTCCATTTTGTGGCAGATCCTGCGCGTTTTTCTTACAGGAGTAATAGCCTACTCCGGGAAAGACTGTCGGGCCACGCAAAATACAAGCCGCTATCAATTTCATTTGTACACTGTTAAATCGAATCTCATAAAACGATCGCTTCAAAAGTTGTTCATCTCGGACATCATAAAGTTATGTAATGCAATTTTTTATTTTCTAGTTAATTATTCACTTAATTATTAATAGGTTTTCTGATTTCAAGTGGTGCAAGTTTACATCGTGCGGAGGATCTGCCACAAAATATGGCTCAGCTTTTGCAAGATCTCACTTAGTGCTCCAGTTGGGCTGCATTGACCACAGCAGCCGATCTATCTGAAAACAAGCAGCATTTAAGTTTCGCGAGAGCTGTTTTTCTGCATGGCTACATTGGCTACGATAGATCCGGCCAACGAAAAAGGAAACGTAGAATTACGCCAGAATGTTGCAAATGGATTTATTTCGGCGCAGAAATACTCCTCTTATAATCTTCGTTACGTAGTTTTCTAATTTCATGCTAACAATTAGTCGCTGCTGCACGCAACGTACCTTACGGTAGCGCATGCTTTGTCAACGAACATGGCCGACTTTTAGACATTCAAAGCGAATAACAGTTGGTGCTCTGCTAGTATATTGTAGATTTAAATACTGTTATAATAAATCTTTTCAATTTTGCTTAGTGTCTTTGCGCTACTTTCCCTGCATGTAAAACTATCCGAAATATCGTTTCAAACCAGACAAGAGATTAATTTCCACACCCGATGTTGAAGTGTGTCCGCTCGATAATCCGTAGGTTCTATACTCCGATATTAATTTAACTCGAAACTGGATTAATTGATGATAGGAATGTGTAAAACTGGAAGCTGGATTGACATGAATAGAATCATGCCTAAATGTAAGCTGGATGAATGAAATGAATGGGGTAATTCAGCTTCTAGCCAAACAATTATTCTTTTCATCCATCCAGCTGCCATTAAAATATCAATATTAATTATCACCTATCGACCGGATACCATGTAATCTTCGAACTCTCGGGCCTTCGGACTATATATAGAAACAGAACCTGTTGAAGAGTCAGTGAGATACTTACTCTGGTACAATATGTAGATCAACATACAACACACATAGTAACGCCTCATAACTCGCTAGAATTTGACCTTGGCGACCAATGTAATAATAATAATAATTTTCGTTCAATTTCAAAATGACAAACTAAAGTATGATTAAAAACACAGTATGAACTAAGTTATTAGCTGTCGACAGCAACTGAGGCAAGGCACAATTACGTAATGCATCTAATTTAATCAACGCCGACGTCTAGCGAAAGAAGGACTAATCAACCTAACGGAGGAATATGGAATAATGGGACTCGAATTCGGTTCCTCAGCTCTGTAAGTCAGTGTGTCTTTAATTAACTGACCCATCCCCCACCACTGGATATCCCCAGACAATCCGGTGACGGCGCCAGGAATGGGTGCACGGTCCACCCCACCTCCAATGTGGCTTAGTCTTCCGCAAAGTCTCCCGATATTCTGCTATTGGACAAAACTATCAATTGCGCCTTTTGATTCGAATGGCGCTTCATTACATGAAACATATTAGGCCTACCTATATCAAGGGCAATGGAAAATCACCAACAACCTCAGACAAATATATTACTCAACGATTGTCAGTGGCGTCGCTAAGATTAGAAGTTAGGGGAGGCAGACTGGGTGTGAGGGGATAGGAGAGGTGCTATTTTATCTCCTCCCCGATTCCAAGATTTTTTAAATGATAATGTAGCATTAATCATCTGTTGGTGACGATGCCGTCATAAAAATGCAAATGTAGTACTATTAAAAGTGGGAAGTCACCGCGGCTAGATCATACGTAGGCCTACGTACATGTTCGCCTGCAACAATCCAGAACGCTCCTATCCAAACCTCACATGCACCATCATAAACTATGTCACCTCTCAAGTCACTGTATTCTAAGATTGAGATTAAGCTTTGATAAGTTTGTAAGATTGAGATTGCGCTTAAAGTTTTGATAATATAATTTTTTTACTTTCTACATCTATTTGATATGAAATTAAATATAGGAGTAAGTCTTAAAATATAGGTTAGGGGACCGTACGTAACCGCCCAGCTGGAAGGCCTGCATAGAGTGAGCAAAAGTAATCCAGTCGGGCTGTGATAAAAGCGTGAATAAGGGTAGCTGTGGCGTCTGGAGTTAGCGGACGCAACTGGTAGGCTAGTATGAATCACGGCAAAGACGGTGAATATGAGAAGCAAAGGCGAGCTCTTGGGTCCAACGTGACTCCAAGGTCCCGGACAACAGAGGAAGACAGATGCACAGAGGGGAAATCAGCAGTAACGCCAGCAGCTTTATTATATAAATAAGCTGCTGGTGAGTGCCCAGCCAGATAAATAGGGCTTTTTGGGGGTTGAGTCGTAGGCGGTTTGTCGCCATTCAAGTCTCGATGGCGTACACGTATAGGCCTACATCCTAGGTAATACGGTATTATAGCTTAGTTCGGGGTTAGCTATACCCTGACTAAAACTAACTTGTGGTAGCAATTCACGAGTGCGACTTCTCGGGCGGAATAGTTAGTCTGGGTATAACTACCGTTTAACTGTAGATGACGTGCTACTGCGCATGCGCAAAAGTGTTCATGCGCTATGATACCGCTAAAGAGAGGCACATTCACAAGCGTAAAGAATTTTGTTGATCAATACGTCAACATCAACGACTGCATTACCCGTTTATTAAAACTGTATTTGTCTGGAAATTGCCTATAAGCCTGTAACTCTCAGCAGTGGTTTAGGCACAATAAATGATATTCATCCGCTTCCCAACTCTCGCTGTAAAGTTGCTCTGACCCCTCTGGAAACTGGACCTTGACCATTATCGGAACTACCCTCAGGACCCCTCCGATTAGACGCAACATTCGGGAATAAGCTGTAGACTTGTTGTGGGAACAAACCATTCCCAGCCAATAAATGGTAGGCCTAGGCCTATCCTTATTATACACACCAATTTGAAACATCTGGGACCCAGAAATTAAAAGCAATATTATTTTTGACATTCGGTGAAAGAGGCGAGTAAATATAGTGCCTGTCAAACACCTTTCAACGTCTAAATCGACGACGAATACGACGAAGCACAAGGGCCGCTATCTTGTTTTTCGCCTTTAAGCTGGTATTAGCGGACTTAAACCTACCTCCATAGGCCCTTCCCCAACTAGAGGGCTAATACCGTCTCATGAATTGCGATATAACCCACTAGTCGGGTATAGACCATATTTAATACAGATATTAGCGTTAACCTTGTCTTATGAACACCGCCCAAGTATACGTGATTGGGTAGGCCCTATATAAGATATTACACTGATTGGGAGAAGGTTCGGTATAGCCTAGGCTACTTATGCCCCGACTCCTCCCTCTCCCAACAGTATGCTGAATTCGAACCAAAAATAAAAAACCTAAAGCGTACTTTCCGGACATGCTGGTCCGTACAAATTGTGTGCCTTGAAATAATTATTTGCTAGAGTGCACAAAGAGACAGCCTAGAAATTTAATGAGAAACTTCGACAATAGGCTCTTGTTTGCCGCCTATAAACTATCAAAGAAAACGAATAGGTCCCTATAGGCCTATAGTTATCACAAAGCAGAAACGTGAACGGTAGGTTTAGACCATCGACGTAGCCTAATACGCGTCGATGGTCTAACAGCCAACATCCCAATCCACTTTCGAGGTATCAGTACTGTAACGGAACGGGGCCTATTCGACAGTGACCAGGATGACGACTTGCAGCCTCGTCCGATATGGGGGTAGTTCGTGTTGCAGTCCGCTAAGTAAGGCTTCAGTGGTTTGCTGAAGACTAACCATTTAAGGTTTAAATAGCTCCTTTCTGGATGACGCTTGGAATTAGACACGCTTGTTCGATAATCTTCTTTTAATGTACAACGGAAAACAATACTTCTGTAGCGCCGATTCGGAAACAGTCCGTTTCTCACTCCCTCAATACGCCCTACGTCGATAACTAACGAGTAATTGCAACGCTACGTCAATGGCTGACGGCGACTACTATGCTACGTCAATGGCTGACGGCGACTATCGCAAATCTGCGACGACTATATCCACGACGACTATCGCAAGCCACGACGATTATTCGTGCTTCATAGGAGCCGAGACTGCAAGGCCGAAGCCGAATCTACAAGGCTCCCCGATGACAATCTCCAGACGACGGCGACGACCACGATCCTACGACGACTCCCCGATGACGACGACGATCCAACGACGACTCTCCGATGACGACTCTCCGATGACGACTCCCTCCCTTTATACTAATTTACCGTGGATAGTAGATGATACACAGTAGATAGGAGACAGTAGACAGTAGAGACTACACAGTAGATAGGATACAGTAGATAGTAGATATCTACAGTAGATAGTAGATAGACTACAGTAGATAGTAGATAGTAGACAGTAGAGACTACACAGTAGATAGGATACAGTAGATAGTAGATATCTACAGTAGATAGTAGATAGACTACAGCAGATAGTAGATATCCACAGTAGATAGTAGATAGGCGTACACAACAGGCAGACACCACAGCAGGCCGACACCAGGCAGACGTACCCCTGAACCGTTACAGTACAAACAATTGGCTTGCCATTGAGCCGAAACCAGCGGCTGACCGTTGGTGCCTAGTTGCCGTTGGGGCCGACATTGTGAATAATAAATAATACCGGCTGAGAAGGTCCGTGTAGTGACAACGAATCATTTGAGGTATAACCATCAGTATCGCATAGAATTTTCATTTAAGATATGCAGAGGCTGTTTGGACTGGAAATAGGCTATCAAGTTTTAGAACGCTTCTAAATTGCCCTAAAATAATACGAATACAAAGTAGGTTCGGATTCGTGCCATCGGGAATTGTAGTTTCTTCCGGGTGTACATGGACATCTAGCGAAACGTTGCTTATTTATTCGTTCGAAACTTGTATTTTGTTTCGATTGTCAATAAATTCTGTGCAGCTGATAATTATTATGCTATACGAATCTCGTGTGATTAAAGTGCCAAGTCCCCAAATTTTTTAAACCAGATGTTCAAAATCGCAGTATAAACTATTTCAATTTCCAGGTTTATATTTAGAAACTTATATGTCAAAAAACTTAGAAATAAAAAACTATGGGTAAAAGAAATTCATATGAAAAGTTTGACAGAAATAGATGCAAAAGTAAGCATAAGCTGTTTTTGTAATTTTAAAGGGCAGATGAGACGATTTACTGCAACAATGAGGTCCAATCTTCTGTGGCTGGCTCTGCTCTGTTTTGTGGTTATATCTGCTTTAGAAGACCAAAAGGGTTTGTTGTGTTCTTGATACCAGCTGCTAGTTTGGAAACTGTTGAAAGTATTTTAATTGCTATAAATATGATACTTGTTTTTCTTTTCTATTTTATTTAGGCTCAGTTGCATTGATGTTGCAGTCTCTCCATGTTCTGTGTTCATTAAATTTGATTTCTGACTTGATTGTGTACTTTCATGTACCTGCCAGTTACTTAGTAAATTTAATGCAGTATAAGTACTAAGTAGTGTAATTGGTAATCTAATGAAGTGAAACTTCACAAAATGAATGCAGTTATGATGCACTTCATAAGCATCATTTTACAAAATTGTCATCAATTTATATAATAATTCAGTAGTTCCTTAATTTCATTCATTCAATCATTCACTCAAATAGAGCATGCCTTTGGGATATTCACTCAGCTACTAGCGACAAATTGAAAGGAAGCAATTCTTTGATTAGTAACAACTAAGTTTAAAATGTTAAATGAAACTGTAGAGCATCATAAATTTTCTGGGCAGAACTGTTTAGGTTATGTGCCTTCATGTGTGCAATACCTTAATTGGAAAGTATTTTAATCGTGCTCTTAATCAGGTTCAAATATTATTTTGCAAAAGAACTTTGCATGTGAAATTTTCATGACGAAGCAATTAAAGACTTTCTTGTTAAGTTCATTGCTTGTTATGGTTGCTAAATTCTGATGTTTAAACTTGTTGACTAGATAATAATAATTGTTGAATATGATTGATTCTTCTACTTCGGTTTCTGCAGGTCGTTTGTCATTGTAGAAAGTTGTTGCAAACCAGCATACTAAGGAATAAAAAGTGTAAGAGTTAAATTAATTAATTAGTCCTTCAATGAATGACTATGCAAACAGTTGCTTATTGAATGTATTTTAGATTCCTCAGTAAAAGGAGTATTTTCTTTTGCCTCTTACTATGAGAGTAACATGGTCCTTCAGATCTATCCGGCACGGTCTGTTATATGGGGTTTTGCTCCTGTGACCGACATTGGTTCACTTGTTTATTTGAACCTTTCAAATGCTTTCCAGCTTCTACAATACAAGACTTATGTCAAATCAGGTTAGTGTTTCAGTCATTTTGTCATCCAGTCACTAAGTCAATTGATCTGTTATCATTCACAGTCAATCACATGTCCAGGAAATCACTCAATAACTATGAGAGTCATTTAGCAAGTCAACCATTGAAGCATAATTGTTAAAATTTGAAAGAAAAGTAAGAGCAGAAGTTTCCATCCTGGTACTCTGGCACTCGAGTGGGCCATGAACCTGTCCTAGGAGTTGAAGCATCTGAACAGCAGAATAGGTAAAAACACGAAAGACAATGTCATAATATCACTATGGACACAGGCCTATGACTATTTTAAAAACTTGAATTAATGTAGAACATATAGTAGAAATACTGTGGTTGTATATCAGGAACATTGCTCATCATTAAATTAGAAAACAATTGGAAGAAATTATTCCAAGAAATTTTCCAGAATCAAGGCCAAAGCATCATTCCCTATGCTAATACTTGTTGCTTTGCAGAACATCATTGAAATCCCAAGTATCATTGATTTATATAGATAAATATTTCTTTATTTTCATTAAGGTTGTGCAGAGAATGTGGCAGTTTGGCAAGTGACTCTGGATCCTGTTAATAATGTCCACCCATTTACCATAATCGCTGCACTAAAGGCTTACAAGCTGCTTGTTCTTCAAAATGTCGTCTTTGGTGACGTTTGGTTCTGTTCTGGTCAGAGCAATATGAAGTTCACAATGAGAGAGGTACAAAGAACTTGAAATGTAACACACAACAGAAATCGGGGATTAAAAGTGCTGAACAGCACTCGAGTCATTTATATGAAGGGCAACTACATGCACTTGCGCATAGTCATATCTTCTAAGTCTGGCTGAGACTTCCTGATTAATTATATATTTATTTTACATACAGTACAGTTGTTTATTTCTCCTTTGTCTGTACACATACTGTTATTTGACATAAAATACTGCTGTTTATTAGAGTGCAATGTCAGTTAGTGGTTGAAAGCCTGTAAAAGCTGCTCAGGGAGACAGTATTTAACCGATACATGTTAAGTTACAATATTCTTCTTTCTCATTAACTTATTTACTATTACCAATCGTAAAGTATCACCCAGGTAAATTTATGGACATAATAGCTGTATCTTGGGTGTACCTGGGCATAGGAGGATTCAACAGTTTAAAGTCAAATTCCTCTTTTAAGTAGTTTTGGACAGGCTACTCCTCAATACTCCTCAACTATAATCATTCACTCTTTAACAAAGAGCTGCATGGTTCCCCAGTCACTTTTAATATACTCTGAACATTATACTGTTAAACGAGTGAGCTGAATGTGAGCATTTTCAAGTTTGGTTACATGTGTGTAATGGCATTTAGATTTTAAACAGCAGCAAGGAAGTAAAAGAAGCGGAAAAGTTTTTCTGGATTCGTTTCTTTTCCGTTGGACAAGTTCAATCGTCCACCCCGCTGATTGACGTCTCAAAAGTAGAAATTCACTGGTCTGTTCCCAACAGAGGTATCATCACTCCGATTCTAAATACAATTAGAGAAATACTCATGATACATGCGTACATACACTTTACTAAACTGAGGTATCACCCTGCTTCTAATTTTAAATGGTACATGTGCTAGAAGTGCAAAAGTCATAAGTGAATTATAATTATGTAAATAATAGACAATCAAATAGACTTTTCTGTGTATGTGTATTTGTAATAGAAAACATTTTACCATTTTCTGCGGTCTGCTGGCTTTTTGCCAAGTACGTATACCAGCAGCGACCTTTGCCGATAGGGCTGATCGAATCTTCTTGGGGAGGAACAGAAATAGAAGCATGGTCATCACCTGAATCTCTGAAATTGTGTGGAATTAAACAAGAACGGTACTAGATTCGTTCCTTAGTTATAAATTTTGATGACTTCACAGTATGCACTTTATTACAACAGTGCTCTAAACTTGGATAAATGTAAAATAAAAGTTCAAAACCGATTGAATTCTTTGAGTTAGTGAAATTACTAATATGCTGTATTTTGAATAATTTTTAAAAATTCTTTAATTTTGTAAGTTATCAGTTATGCATTAAAGTCTAATTCCTGATTAGTAGTGGTAGTGTACATTCATATTTCAAGCCTACACAGATTACTCAAACTTAGGGCACATTTCATACTTTATGAAGCTGTGATCAACCCCACTTACTTAGACTTACGTGTAGGACCAGGCCTCTTCAGCACAGGCTCATAATTATATGGAGTAGTGATGATAGTATGAATAATATGAATTTAACACGACACCCCGAGCCTAAAACCCCAACAGTATACACAACCAATGAATCAGCATGTCGGTACTGTTTTCTACAGCAAATCAATCTTTGATTTTTTGAATAACAAGTCCTTGAAATACAATGATGGCTTCAACGCATACATTCAGGATGTGGAAAACAGTCGGAGAAATAAGACGGAGACTTTGAAAGCAGATGAAACTCGGCAGACAAAATATTCTTGGCTCGACGAGTCAACAAAACGCTTCAGTTACACACGGAACATGGTGCACAGCAGTCTCTGGAATGCTATGGTATATCCACTCCTCAATATGACCATCTTTGGGGTCCTCTGGTATCAAGGTGAAAATTCTCACAGAAATTTTCTTCTACAGCATCGTAACTGATACATAGGCAAATGCAGCGATAAAGTTGAATAATTTTCTACTTCATACATTGCTCTTGAAGCTGAGAAGTCATACTCCTTAAAAATATGGCGCATCATTATTATAGCTCCAGCTCCATTGATGAGATTCTTGACTAGATTACTATTAAGCACCCAATAATCAATATCTGAAAAATACATCTGGAATTTCAGAATCTGGTTTTCACTTGATAAGTGCTTTTGCAATTATAATTATTTAGGTGAGGCTAACAGCGTCTACAACAGGGATTTATACAACTGTACCCTGCCAGCGATGGTTAGTGACTGGCGCAAGAAGTGGTTCCTTGGAACTGTCGGTCAGACAAACATATCGTTTCCATTTGGCATTGTCCAGGCAAGTTCTGGATGTGCAGACAAATGAGTCTGACAGTAAACAATTCTTTTTTCAAAGGAGATGATCATATTGGGAATAAGATGTCAATTTGAGAACACTGCTGATACTGGGAATAAGAAACTGATGCTGAGAATAGCATTGCTCTCAAGTTGACGTCTCATTTTCAAAATAAAAGATACTGATACTGAGAATAAGATACTGACAGTGAGAATAAGATACTGATATTGAGAATAAGAAACTGATAAATTGAGAATAAGATACTGACAGTGATAATAAGATACTGATAGTAATAGTATGCTTATTCTGAGAATATGATACTGATAATGTGATGTTGATACTGAGAATAAGATACTGATATTAGGAATAAATACTGATATTGAAAATAAGTAACTGACAGTGAGAATATGATACTGAGAATAAGATACTGATATTGAGAATAAGAAACTGATACTGAGAATAAAATACTGATGGCAAGAATTAGCTACTGATATTAGGAAAAATATACTGACATTTAGAATAAGATACTGACAGTGAGAATAAGATACCAATAGTAAGAATAAGATACCGATATGAAGAAAAAGACACTTATAGCACGAATGAGGTGCTGATATTTCATACAGTCTAATCTGGAAACTTCTTTAGCATCATCCATTTAAGCAGTTTCCCAAGTGGTGCAATATCAATTTTGTTAATAAATAAATAAAATAATATGTCATATTGCACAAAGGTTTGATAAATAATACGAAATGAAGGTCACTTCTAAGTAAAATCGCAGGTCTGATCATAATAAGACAGATTTTGAGAATACCATGCCAAGTTTGAGGATAACTCGCTTATAATTAAGAATTAGACAAATGAATATGAAAATCAGATACCCTGTTTTAACAGAAGATACCAATACTTAGAATTAATTCCTACTGATCCAATGTTGAACATTCCATTAAACCATTTCTTCAAGCACCAAATACCTCTAACCAGCAATGTCCTTGTGGAGTAGTTTTTATTTAAATAAGTTTTATTTTTCTGTAGCTTGGTCCAACTTCTGGCCAACAATTGATTGCTGGTTATGCTGACATTCGTTGGCATCAGACAGCAGACGTTGGATATCTTCCCAACAAAGCTATGCCTAATACATTCATGGCAGTAGCATATGACCTGGCAGATGCAGTTGGAGGGTAAGATGGATTGAGAAAATCTATTGATTGCGATAATAGATATAAAAATAATGCATATATATGTAGAAAAGTCTATACATACATACTACAGTATATCGTATATCTTCTGATTACATACTACAGTATATCGTAATTTTGAATTATTTATATAGCACCTGTGCCACTTCAATGGAAGCTAATCAGAGGCATTCCCAACCTGACAACACCAAACCACAATGGAAAAGAATGGTTTTACAATGCTTGCAGAAAGGGGCAAAGAAAGACAAAGATATTCATCATGGAGGCTGCCAGGCACCTATTCCAGACAGATGGAACAACCACGGCAAAGCTTTTACAGAGCACTGGAAGTTCCAGCATGAGGGACAGCCAGGTCACCTTATACAGTGGTGGAAATAATTATTGCATCACTCTGCAAAAGATAAAAATCGGTTACATACGTTTAAAGTCATAACTTGACTAGCAGCTGCTCTCACTAGTGTTGTAGTAGAACAGTTTAAATGTTTTTTTGTCCCAGCAGTAATCTGAACCCAGCTTCTAAATTTACAACTCAGGCAGGCTATCAAATAGTCAATCATATACCCCAATCAAAGATCAATAGCACACTGGCTTTTGTAAAAAAAAATGCTGATGAAAATATTACAAATTGGCTAAACTGTTTCCTCCTGGCAGAGTTCACTACAGAGACAAATTAACAGTATCGCATCGTCTTGCATTATCTGGGATGGCTGTCGCATACGGAAAGACCGATCAAAAGTACATGGGGCCACTGATAAGCTCTTTCTCAATCGATACAGTCAACCTTCTGCTGAGTTTGAAGTATGACAGTGGAAAACATTCAATTGTGGTTCGAGATAACCAAGGATTTGAGGTAATAAATATTATATTATAAATTATGCAATATTACAACCTAGTAACTGTTCTATCAGTGCAACATGGCAATTTACTGGTACATTATAGATTCAAAAACCAATTCTTTTCTATAGAAACTCTCTACTTTGTAGTCGATGGCACTTTTCTAACTTACTGGAATTTATTTGGCAACTATTAGTTCTATCATTAATAGAAAATTGTCAAGCATATCTTAGGATCAATGCACATAAACATTGCAGCTTTATCAAATGCATTTTTTTGGTCACAAACCTATTTATGGGTTTCACTTCTTCCATTTTACAGTAAGTAAAAGAGTCAGCTTTTCCACAGTTAATGAAGTTCGTGCATGATTGCAGATGGCTGAAATTATTTTACAATCATACATATCCTAAATCTTATGCTTGTCATAAATTGAAGTTATCTAGTATATTAGCAACAGCAGGTTAAACATCTGCTTATTATTTCAGATATGCTGTCAGAAAGATTCGAAACAACTTTGCTCATTCAGTGGAAATGACTGGTCACCCGCTTCTATGATGTCATGGAACAACAATACTGTTACACTATCGATCAAAGCGTGCGACCAAAAATACTTGATGGGCATTCGTTTTGAATGGCGAGAAACGCCATGTGCATATAAACGTGCTTCAGTTTATAGTGTTGAGAATGATCTGCCTGCGCCACCCTTCATTGTACGACGTCTCTTAGGATCTGTGTCTTTCACCAAAAGACAGCACGGGCAAGAGGAGAATGAAAAACAACATGAGAACGAACAAGAGGATGACAGAAGTAGAGGTCACAGTGAGGATTAAGAACGAGACGATCATTCTAGAGAGATGCAAGAACAGGAAAATCATCCTAGTGAGAATAAAGAACATGCTGATCATCCCATCGAGATATCAAGAACAAGACGATCATTCTAGAGAGATTCAAGAGCAGGGTGAGAATTAAGATTAGAGTTAGCTTACAAGTGAACAATTAGAATGTCCTGGCATTGACTAGAGACAATATTATCCCACTGAAAATTGAGACAAAAAATACTTATCCCAGCCAAAAAATAAAATCACATGAAACAAACAAATTTCAATTATCTGGGTGAAAATCAAAATCTCTTAATTAAAATTGTGCAATGATATGTAGATGTGCAATGATATGTTTGGGGATTTAATGTTGTATTAGACCAGATGTTTTGCTTGAACACTCATGTAACAACACAGGAGTTTTGATGCTGTGGATCTGTCATATTTTTAGTAACCAGTGTGACTTAGTAACTTGATTGAAGTGCTTTGCCTTTCTCTACCTTTTTAGTCAAGATTTTGTGCAGCACTTCTTCTCACACATCCCTATATGGAGTGCTATGCAATGCGTGATCACAGCTATGATACCCAAACGAACAGCAGAGATCTTAAGTGTAAACAGTATAAACAGTGCATATACTTATTATTTACTAAAAATAAAAATAAATAAATCAAAAAAATAAGAATAAATTTAAAATAAATACTGTTAAACCATACTTACAAAAAATAGTCCCACGTCTTAAACATGAAAGCTGGTATGTGATTCAGATGGTACTAATGTGGACATTCAGAACACTGTCTTAATATAAATGTCAGACAAATTGTTACTTGACATACTATGTGATATAATATAAGTGTGGACATCTTTGGTATCTCATCTTAACAATCTTATGCACATAATTATATTCTTGAGCACTATATTTTTTTCATGTATATATTTACTAACAAGTCTAACATATATGAATGGGCTGAAGTGTATATATTGTGTTATGTGTGTTTATTAAGAGCAATTAAATCCATTATTAAAAGCAATTGTTTTAATTAATAAGAGAAACTACTCAAATTTGTCACTCAAGTGGTGAAGCGCATACATAAAAAAAAAAGAAGTCAATAACATCATGTTAGGACTATCTGAAACCTTCTCTAGCTCAAATTTAATATCTATACCACACATAAATGTACATACAGTTCACACAAAACACACTCATTTGCAGAGCACACAAAGATTAAGTGGCTACCTCAGGATTGGCATGAATGATGTTCAAATGACAGTCAAATGTCAAGAATAAAACAAAAAATATCTACTAAAACATTATAGATTGGTGCAGTACAGAAACCTATCATTTATTTGTCTTTATAAAGGCTCCAGACTGATATATTGCCATCTTTAGACCCTGCAGCAAATGAATTGTCAACATCAAACGATAAACTCTGGATCGTTTGTTCATGTGCCCAAAGCGTCACAAGTGGAGTAAGTTTCGAGCCACCATACAAGCGAACTGCAGAATCCCAGCAACCAATGGCAAACAATTTACCATCCGGCCGCACTCTCACGCACGCAACTCCTGCGTTCGGCATTTCTTCTAAGCGCAACTGTTTCAATGTTCCTTGCACATCGTATTTCCACAGAATTACTTTGTTATCCACTGAACCTGACAGTCCCCTTTTAGTCCTTGTGCACACGTCGAAACTGGTGACGGGTTCCTGATGGAAGTTGTTCTGCGCCCTCAGCATTCCACCCGCTTTCACGTCCCACAGAAACATAGATCCATCTTCGTAGCATGCGATCAAGTCTACGTGGCTTTGGTCAGCACAAGCTATAACCTTCAAGTCCATTACTAAGCCTATAGACTTCTTATCATTAGGTGGCTCCAATACCATGATGGGAACTTGCGAATTCAGATCCCATATTTCAATACATGACTGTGTTTTAGAAGGTACTGCTATCAGAAGATGGTTGTTCATTTTGAAGCAAGCAATTGGACAAAACGTCAAATCCATGTACGGAATGCTTTCTGAAATTCAAACAATTTTAGGCATACAGTGATGAATATGATCACAAATTAATTTAAGATTATACAGTGCATATGTTTTAGTAATACTAGGACGAAAACAATTTGAAACACAAAATTTTACAAACACAGACTAGATTTTTATACCTTAAACTAAAACACACATTTAACCACTTGAAAGAAGAAACTTATTCAAGGTCATAATGTTAGCCTCCATTAGTTGACAATGAATTTATTTTATTACAACTTTTACTTGATTGCATTTCTTGTTAGAGTTCTACGGGAATAAGCATAGGTCAGTGCTGTCCAACGTGTGGCCCGCGGGCTGATTTTAAATGGCCCGCCAGAGTTTGCCAAATTTTTGCAATTTAAAAAAAAAATAATGTAAACACAATCGCTGGCCTACTTTAATAGTCGTTCCATCGTTACAGGTTTTGCACGTGAGTTAAGATCAACAAAATATATAAGCCTTATATTGTAAACAATGTAAAGAGGATTACTGGTAACACCATCTATCGAATGATAATGAGAAATAGCTTTAATTACGAGAAAGTTCTCCGCCCGTCGAGCGGAAAACGTGAGCCGCGAGTAATTGAAAGAAACACACCCGGTCAAAATTAATTAAACTAGAAGTGGATGTCTAGGACGCTACCACGTTTTGTATTATTATATTAATAAATATTAAAATTATTCTAAATAAATACACAATATTTTTATATCTAAAATATAAAAAATGAAAAGTAAACCGAGTGAAGCGAAAAAATGAAAAGTTACTGAAGAAAATCGTGCGTTCAACGCGTCGTGGGAATTGGATTTTGTGTTTACAATGTCAAATGATAAGCCGGTGTGTTTAATATGCCAGAACTCCATTTCTGTTTTGAAAAAAGCCAATCTACAGAGACACCATGCGTGTAAGCATGAAGATTTTAACAAACATTATCCAATTGGTACGAACGTAAGAGAAGACAAAGTTGCATCTCTAAAACAGAATCTGAATGGCCAGCAGAGTGTTTTTCGTCGAATGTTGAGCTCAAGTGATTGTGCTACTGAGGCATCTTTAAAGATAAGCTGGGTTTTAGCTAAAAAGCAGAAACCATATTCAGATGGTGAAACTGTTAAACTATGTTTCCAAGAAAGTGCAGAGTCCTTGTTTGCTGAGTTTAAAAACAAAGAAGAGATCAAGAAACAGATATCAAATCTTCAGCTATCTCACCAGACTGTAGCAAGACGTGTTGAAATTATATCCAGTGATATATTGGAGCAGTTGCTTTTTGATTTGAAGAATGCATCCGGCTTCAGTCTTGCATTGGACGAGTCATGTGATGTCACTGACACTGAACAACTTATAATTTGGGTTAGATTTGACATGGAACATAAATTTAAAGAAGAGTTGTTGGCATTAATTCCATTGAAAAATACCACACGGGGCGAGGATATATACAACGGACTGAAGGAGTGTTTATTAAAAAATGGCATTGATTTTAAGAAGTTTGTATCAGTTGCCACGAATGGTGCCCCAGCAATGGTGGGGCGGAGATTGGGCCTGATTGGTCTGCTGAGGGCAGATAATGATTTCCCAACTTTCCAAGCTTATCATTGTATCATACACCAGCAAGCTCTTTGCTCAAAACTGAAAGATGATGCACTGAAAAATGTGATGGATATTGTTGTCAAAAGCGTAAACTTTATTCGAGCCAATCCTTTAAATGCAGTTATTGGGAGGAGATGAGAGTGCAGTACAGCTTGAAATAATTGAAATGCAGCATAATGTGGCTCTTTGTGAGAAACACAAGGATATTCAGCCAACTGAGTTCTGGATGACATATGTATCTTCTGAAGAATTTCCGAACATATCGAAATGTTGTAAAAAAGTATTGACGATGTTTGGAAGCACATACATCTGTGAAGCTGGATTTTCTGCAATGACCAACATCAAGTCAAAGAAACGAAACTCTTTGACTGATGAGCATTTAGAAAATCTAATGAGGGCAGCAGTTACTGAATATCAACCACAAATAAAAAAAATTGCAAGCACAATTCAAAGCCAAACATCTCACTGAAAACATGCTTGGACGTTTCTTTCACTTAATTAATATAATCTTGGGTGCTGAACTATTATAGGGCATACATACATGCGATTATTATAGCATAATACATTTTTACAAGTTTATAATTTTCAATAAAATTTAAAATTGTAGACATTGCTAAGTCTGAGTTTTCTTGTGCGGCCCTCGGCTTCAATAATAATTTTTAAGTGGCCCGCGGTGCCAAAAAGGTTGGACAGCACTGGCATAGGTAAACGGAAGCATTGTCAATTACAATCACTCGTAGATTTAGTAAGTGTTGGCTGCATCTCACGAACCTCTGTGAAAAACAGCATGCGGACCTCGGTACGCTTTCCCGTGCTGGCTTATTTAAAACATCAAAATCTGGGTTACATGGAAATAAACCTCAATCACATGTCTATTCAAACGGACGAGCCTTTGTGTAGGTTTACACTAAATTAAACTCTCACTGAAAACTGAGCATGGCTATAGAGAATTATCATCATCATCATCATCCAAAAGCAGCAAGACTCAACAATTGCATTTAAGTCAGTACAAAATTACGCAGCGCTGGAGCACAACACAACGTACGGAGTTTGGTCCATGTGTCTTTTGCGTCCGCCTTCCACCGATGAATTTGTCCATCTCTACCTTGGCTGATCAATTCGTCATCGTCCGTAACTGATAAAGACAAGATCGCACTGCTATGGGCAGAGATAACGCTCGTGGGTCGATGGGTCCTGAGGTTCCACGTATAGAGTGAGCCCTTCTGGGTTCCAGAAAGTAGAATCCCTCGTTTACTCTGAACCTTGCCTGCTTCATCTAATTCTGAGCGGAAATAATACAAACAGGTAATAGCCCCATCGGATTTTGCCAAATAATAGTCTGGACTCGGACCTTGCATTTTCTCCGCCATGTGCAACTTGTTATCATAGGGTTGCACAATATGAAGTTCATGGTGGCAATCTATGACTTGAGTAAATAAGTAAGTGTTAAATGCGCTGATATGCCATTGTTGCAATTAAAATCTTTCAGTTAATTGGCGCAATTCAACACTTACAAGTAGTATATAATACTGATGACAGACGTTTATAGTGCTCACACTCAAACGCTTCAGTCTCAATTATTAATGTTCTACTCGATGACAATGTCTATGAAAAACGAGTTAAAAACCAAATAATCGAATCTCCATAACGAAATCCTGTTTCTCTATCTTAGGCACATGCGGCAAGTCAAGTAAAACGAAAAATGTATCCGCACAATCATTAGTACGGGCTCTTGTCATATCTAGAATAGATTGTTGCAACTCTGTCCTCTGCATTTCTACCCTCCAACCTCTTACCACTGTACAGTTCTCTACCATTCCATCAATCTGCAAAGCTTGTCAAAAAGTTGAATTCTCGTGATAACGTCACCCCCGCACTTCGTGAGATATACCAGCTTCCCGTACAAGTACGCATAAATTTTAAAACGCGTCTTCTAATGTTGCCTGCCGAGACCAAACAAATTCATCTCCATCATGTTTCTTCACGCGTTACTTCGTAATTGTGGCCCATCCATATTATTGAGCTCTATTGCAAAGGTTAAATGGCTAAAGAAATCTATAAGATAGGCGTAATATATTATTCATTTTACGGTAAGCTATTATTAATTTACCTTTTTAAGCATCATGTTCACAGCGTAAATTTGTTAACTGTTAGGAAGCTATAAAATACTAGCACCTCTACACTGGCTTCCTGCCTTAGATTTTCATATCGTTTAAGGTCCTAGAAATTGGACTACAGAGACGTATAGCCCATAGGTCCAACTTCCCAAGCCTATCAGAGGTAAATCCCACACGCAAAATTTACGTGGTCTTTTTTTAAAAAGGCCTATTATTAAATAGGCCTATAACAAAACTCGTTTACACGTTGTTGCCTACTATAGACCTTATATGCTGCAGTGCATATGGGAATATGGGTTTCAGTAATTGTTATAGGGTAGGATTAACAAGGCCAACATGAAATGTCATTTAGTGGGGGCACTTTTAAAAGTAAATTGCTTGAACGTCATTTTGTAGTCTTACATCCTAAATAGACCTACGTAGCCTACAATAATGTCTACATGGCATTAATTTGGCCTACTTGCTGGCACGAAGATATTCTTTCCCACAATCGAGTAGCACTCAGTTGCCATGACATTATGATAATATCATTATTTGCCGAACTTTCGACCGGCGTTTTCTGACGTTGTCAATCCTTCAACGCGACACAATCGTCGACGTCAATCGTTTTCATTATGTCACAACCTTTTACCTTTAATTTGTGAGTCACAGTCGTGTGTACAAGGCTGGCCGGATCTAAGCATAGGCTACACGGGCGTAGTCATGGTGCCCTAACCTCTTGCAATTTTATTTGTCCTTCGACTAGATCTGAGCCATCATTTAGCTTATGTGTGACGCACTAGTCATAATATTTAAACATCGTTCACAAGAAGCAATTCCAGTTTGGCAACTCCACACTTTTGTTTTTGCTCACGGTCATAAACTGTGGTGCTGAACTCGTAATTTATAGGATGACATATAACAAATTCACACAAGTAGAGACTTGGCAAGCAACTTTGCAGTTTTGTTGTCATGATCTGCAATTTCAAGACTGAAAATCACATCATACCCAGATCACAAACAGATATATCAGACACATCACATTTCCATACTAGCGCACATACACAAACATAGTAATAATATCCAGGAAAAATTTCACAAGGAATTGCCAGGCACATGTACACTACTTTCAACTACAGTCCTGCTATTTGATAGTTTTCAGTTACTAACCTATTAAGCCTAGCCACCTCTAATGTCAATGAATCAACACTATATGCGGACTGCATGTCAGATATGCGGACTGCATATCAGACAAAAATGATTATCTATGGCAACTGCAATGGGCAACAAGCACCAATAATCATCACTCAACTCAGCAAACAAAGACTATACAACAGTCAGGCAGGCATCTCATGTCAAAAAACAAAAGTCAATGCTTCTTTCACTGAGTATAATTTTCTGACATTCTGTTCCAGTGTTAAAAAAACATGCTCCAAAATTAAGCTTAACAATTGAACAAAAAGCATTCACCTAGCTATCTACGTTCTCAAACTTATTACTAGCTCAATTAAAAGTAATTCCTTGGCATCAACAAACATCCACAACATACTGTAATCAGCTGAAACATAACATGTGCATGTATATATTTATATTTTATAAATATAATATACACCTCAAACAGCTGGATTTGAAACTCAACATTACAATAAGACCCAAATACAGCTGAAACTACTCACTGGTATGTAATTAAATAACTACTACAGATGTCTGTATTGAGATAGTCCACACTCCAAACATTTAATTGTCTGATAAAACGCAACAGACGACTTAGAAACAGCAAGACTGTACTTCGCCCATGTCCTAACGGCACACCTCAGCTCCTATTATGCCTAACTGTCAGTAATAAATATTCGTTATAATTCATTCTCTTCAGGAATATGTCCCACTATAAAAGACACGTACGATGGAAGACGAGATATACACGGGGTATTGTATGGAGTGTTGGCTCTTGATGCATAGCCACTCTCGCATTCAGTCCTGAGATTGCTAGATATGCTGATGGCAGATTTAACATGAGTCAGACGTTGAACATCTTCAATTTCCAGGCAGATCGGAGGACTCTGCCTCATTTTGTGGTCAACTCCATTTTCGAGAAGACACATCTCCACTTCTTTGGGAATTGGCTTCTCTTCTGATTTCTTGCAACAGGTGCAGCAGCAGAAGATGCTCTTCAGAGCATGGATAACTTTGGTGATGACACGGTCAAATGGCTCGAGGGAATGCATCCATTTGCAAGGAAGGAAGTTCCAGTTACGAAGCACTTTTGGCAGCCAGTTTGGACGCTTCTTTTGCAAAATATTGATGAGGATGACAATCAGACAGAAAGCAGCAAAAATACCACATACGATGGACATAATAAGAATGCCTGCCATTGAAAGGCCAAAAACAGTCATTGGAAACAGGAAGAACATGAGAGCCACATAAAAGATGGCAAACCAACGATACTTGGCTGTCGTGTTGCCCATAATCTTGGCCAGTTTAATTGGAACACGTGTGAATGGAATTGGGTAGAACAGCAAAATACCTGTGATATTGAAGCAAAGATGGCAGAGCGCAATCTGAAGTGCTGGTTTCAGACGGTCACCAGACGCTGCAAGAGACGCCAAAATACCAGTTGTGGTAGTACCAATATTAGAGCCAAGCGTAAGAGGGTAGACACGTTCAAGCTGAATGACACCGATGCCAACCAATGGAGTCAAAGCAGATGTGAATACGGAGCTACTCTGCACAATCATGGTTAATCCTGCACCAACCAGCATAGCGATGTAACCCGTAAAATATGAAAGTGGACCTGGGAGGTCGGCGTTGATGACCTTCTTTACTATGATCATCATGCTACCCTTGAGAGCCGAATTGAGCAGTTTGACCATCAAAATGAGACAGCCACAGAGGATGACCAAGGAGATGACTAGGAGAATAATTCCAACCATCATGTCGCTAAGACCACTATTGTGGAACAGGAATGCACCTAAAAAACAAAACAGAGCTATAAACAGTTTGAAAGACTACTGCATCATTTAATTATTTCTGTGCCTTTTCACTTGGCAATGTTGAAAAGTAGAATTAAAGAATAAACACTGCAATTTTGAAGTATATAATTGATTTATTTCATGTACAAACATAAATTTCAAGCTACTGCCAATTCTGGAGATGAAGTCTTCGTGTATACAAGACCAACCAAAACTTAAAACACCGGTGACTCATCCAGTTTTCTCTGCAGTGTTTTACTTTTTATTTTTTAACAACATGAAACATAATGTGGTACCACCTTCGCAAGTTACTTTAAAGGAATGCTATTAAATGCTCACACAACTAACTAACCTAAAAATCACAGAACCATTTATTTTTAACAAAAGTAGCGATCTTCATTTATAATAAGTTAAAGAAACTTACATGGTTTCACAGGGATAGGCACAGTCATGTTTCTTAAATCTGTGACGTTGAGGAATGTTGTCGAATTGCTGTTGAAAGTCATGTTGACGGTCTCAGTAATATTCACTTCAGTCAGAATGGATTTGTAGCTACACCACTCCTGTTTAAAAAAAAAGCAGATTATCATTAAGACATTAGAAACTTAAGGAATATCACAGAAGTAATGCCTTTCAAGCACAAGAGGCACAACTAAATGCTATACATTATGGGCATGCCCAAGCTCCATCTCCCAGCAATTGTACCTTCCAACAACTATCACAACCATCATCATTTGACTCTAGCTCACATCAAATAGCTTTATGGTTTCTTGCTTTAGATTTATCTGTTTATCTGAGACAGAACGGCACTTATTGACAGCACTTCAGCAAGGCATTGGAGTTCGATCTAGAACTAATAATACTATATTCACTAATATTGCATCAAATGCTAAAACATACACTATGGTATCTGGACAGTAATAAAGTTTTTTACCTTGAGCAGACTTTTGTTGGCGTACATTGCCTTGCCAACAGCTATGTCTTCAATCACCTTTGAATCCAGCTGTGAAAACAAAACTTCAGATTGCAATGCCATGAAGAAAAGAAAATCTCTATTAGTATATCCAAAACCTGTGACTTAAATACCATGTTGTGCTGCGAATTGGAAGGCCCAAACAAAACACAGTTCTGCTATAGTCATATTCACTAGTGTCTCAAATATTTTATATGTTTTTATGCAAATATGCTATTTGGCTAGTTGCTAAGATGCCATTGCGCTGTAAGATGAGCAATAATAGTTTCAAAAAATCACAAGGGCAAATTTTGCCTCAAGTTGATCCACAAGCAGTTATTTACATACAAGCTTTCAAGCAGGCAATTAATAAACTCAGTTGTTCTTAAACTAAACAGATTTGTGTATGAAGAATATAAACTCTAGCAAGAAGGCAGGGTTAATTTTCACCTGTATGATGAGTTGTGTGAATGGTTTGGTAAGTGTCTGCAACATGTCAGCATTGGCTCCAGCCATTCTCCCTTCATCAAAGTTGTACACGGCTACCATAGCGCTGGTTAGATGGTACATGTAGCCTAGCAACCCAAAAAAGAACATAGATCTCACTATTAGAAATACAAAAATGATCGAATAAATAATTTAAAAAATAAAAAAGGAAAGTAATTTAGAGTTTAAGAAAGGTTCAATATGAAAAAAATGTTGTCAACTACAGTTTGCTCTTAACAATATGTACCTTTCTCTTCAAGTTGCTCTTGAGTAAGGCATATCTTTCAGTAGTTTACATGCAAGGAGCATTCATAAATAAATCTTAACATTAAACCACAAACTTCCAATCCATACATACACCATCCCAAACGGAGGATTAAAAAAAATAATGCTCAGAGAAGTTTGGAAAACAAAATGGCAACTCAACTTCACACACACATATAAGTGATATATTATAGCAATAAGAAAGACTTAAGTTTACCCGTGGCAATCTCCAGAGGCAGCAACACAAAGACAGCCAACCAGTTGAACATGTCGTGCACAGTTGCTCCACCAAATGCTCTTCGGAATTCATCTCTGTTTGGTGACTGGGCCAAAGATACAATTGTGTTTGTCACTGAAGTACCGATGTTTGCACCCATGATGATCGGAATTGCTGGACGAACTTCCAAGACTGTAAACGAAGAAAAATTCCGATTAGTGAACTGAAGACAATTCATGACCTAAGGATGTTGGTAACTACCAAGAAAAATGTCATTTGTACACAGAAGAGATGTATATTGAGTAAGGGATAACAAAGTTGTGAAGAGCAGTAGGAGGCGAGATCAATTACCACCACCACCACGTAAGGCTGACTGTCCTCTATTTGCTATGTTGCGGTGTTGGATGGATTAGATGTATAACATGATGGGCTCCAAGCACGGCTGCCATACAGTTAAATTCAACTACTGTAAGAACTAGAGATCATCCACGAGTACTAAGCTTGTAATCGTAAGATTATTCGGATGTCAGTGTACCAATATAATTTTTGCACCCGAGTCAATTTCAAATGTTTTTGCCGCACTGCATATCAGGCAAGTTTTACTCCTTAAGCACTGCAATAATAAAAAGTACTGGGATCAACATTTAAGTTTGCAAAATATTTGCAACATCACTCGAGTACTCACTTTCAGATGCCACCATGGTGACAATGATAGAGGACGATGTGCTAGAACTCTGGACAAGTACTGTTGCCAGGACACCAATCATCAGACCAGCGATCGGATTCTGCAGGAGGTTGCTGTCTGAGAATGCAGAACCTATGGACAAAATTGCAAAAAGCCAAATGTATCCAAATCAACACAGAAAGTGAATCAGCCACTTAAAAATGTCTTAGATAAAAAAGGTTACATGTGGCTTTGAAAAACACTGATGTGTTTGTTAATTGACCAGTACATCGTTTATATTTAATATGAAAATTTCAAGAACAAGCAATTTTATATTTTTCATTTTGAATTTATATTTCATTAAATAGTTCAACAAACTGCAACTGAACAGCCACAAAATCAAGTTATTTTTAAAGTGAAAAATATTCTGTATAGAACAGATAAAATTAAGGAAGATATTTACCTGCCACCTTTCCTCCAAGTAGGCGGAATGCTGAACTGAGGAAGTCCAGCGAACAGACGAAGAAGTAGAGGAGACATATGAGTGCCAGAAGCTTTCCAATCCATTGTATGCACACACGGTGTACCTTCTCACAAAGACTGAGTTCTGTGAATAACAGCAAGTCAAATTTAAACAATTGCTAAAATTTATAAATCAATAAAACCCTAATGTAATGATAAAAGGTCGGCTATATTTTCATAATATATTACAGCCTATATTAAGCTGTAATCGATAGCAAGGGCAAAAAAGTAACTGAACATTACCAAACCTGTATATTGCAAACTTTCATGGCTGCAGACATGGTGTAAGTCATTCATTTCAAAGTGTTTGTGATTCAACTAAGTTCACAACTAAATTTTACTAGGCATCCAAATTTTAATTAGTAACTCTCCAGATCATCATCTTGCTATCGAAGCTTGCAGTCTTTCTTTGCCAACCAGTTCTTCACATAATCAACCAAACCACAATTACTAAATACTTTGTACAATATTTACGAACTGCCATTAAAGAACCACAATAAACAAATGACAGGCAAAAGTTGAGGATCAACCTAGGTACAGATCATTGGCAACATACAATCACGAACTCTGACAATGTAGCCATGAAGCCACACGCCAACACCAATCTTGGACATGTCAAGCGTAAATCGCTTCCTGGCAATGCTTGCAATTTTAGTTCTTAACTTACCATACTTCGTTTAGCTATTGATCTCTACAAGGAACGAGGTATCTCAACATGGAATATACAAGGTCATGAAGCACTCAAAATTCTCTAGAAGTCGAATAATGGTCACACGGTTATGGTCCCAACATGTCATATTACATTAAGTACCCTTGAAGTACTTACTGTTTAAACAAGCTTTACAATTTTGTGACCACGAGTATAGATTACACTATTAAAAACTAGCAACAGTGGCGCATTATATACTATAGAAGTCTTGATGATGAGCCGACGAATGTCGTGCAACTTGTATACCCACCATTCCATTTGGGGCTGGAATCTTTCAATTCGGTTAGAGCCCAGGGGTCTGGTTCATCTTGGGCATCGTTTGCCGGAGATGCGCCGTCGGATACGGATTCATCCACCGGACTCATGAGATCCAGAGAAACCGCGGCACCTGAGACCAGCGCCGCCGGCAGAAGGCTCTCGCTCGGTTCATCGGAGCGCCTGGGATCCACCTGACGTGATAAAAACTCGTCAGAACCCTCGTAAACGCCCCCCAAACTAAGCTAACATTAGAATACTTCAAGGCGAATAGACAAAGGAAGCATGCACACACACACACTAACCCGTATGGTTCTAGTAAAAATCTCAACACAATTAGGACTTGAGCTTACCTGATCATTAGAAATTTCGTCGTCCTTGTCTGTTCCTCCCACCACATAGTGACCTTGGACCATCACAGACGCTACGAATTAGCAAGGAAATGCTCAACCTAACTCTCTCAAAACGCAGATATACCGCACTTAAGAGACTACTCACGACCAACTCTCTATCTCTCGTCTCAACTGGAAGCCACGTGTAAGCAAACTGTCTGACCGGTTCGCCTTCCAAACCTTATAGCACTCGACCGCAGCACCGCTTATCACTGCGCCACAGTTTGATATTTGAATTAAATCGAGATCTCGGTAAAATTCGCTCTTCAGCTCTTCTATCTCTTATAACCTCTTTATTTGCTAGAAATCAAATGACACTGGCTTTTATACTGGAGTTGTTTTTATGCAAATATTAGTCTAATCTGCGCGGATGAACAACAGGCGGATGCGTCAGACATTCCAAACGCACTAAGTAGTTTATTTTTAGCCTTTCGCGGGAAAGCTCAGCGGAAGCCTCCCCTCAGTATCGCCATTGGACGAACCGAATGATCATGAGTGAAGCAGACGTGAAGCACGACGCCAACAGTTCTTCTGAATAAGTCACGTGGGACACATAATGGCCGACTTGATTGTACCGGCTTGTAACGCGCTATGGCTGCATCAATGACTGGGTCTCCTAGGGCTCTATTATCGGTTGAGTGTGTGGGCTTGGCTCTAGCTGCCTTCTCATTGGTCCTCATATCATTATTTTCTAAGCCCGATGCAGCGCAACCGTTGCCCTTGGCGGGTGAAAATGGCGCGCCAGAAGAAAGCCCGACAAAATCTTGTTAAAGGTGACATTCGATGTTAGGAGAATCGAAACGTAGGTTATTCGGACACGGTATTGACAATCTTGAACCGTAATAAAAAGAAAACACGTAGCAGTTAAACAACTCTGTTAGGCCTATCAAAAGTTCTAAATGGCCCTGCACTTCTTTTCAGTCGGTTATAATACGGCCTAAAATGCCGCCTAATGGATCGTAGGGAACCGTTGATCTTGAGTTCTAAATGACTGCAATTCTCTTTTCAACGTAGACATCACACACATAAGCCGTCTCCAAGCCATTCAGAATACTTTCGCCCGTGCAGTCGCCAAACCCAAACACCACAAGCGTGTTGGTTATAAAACCATGGTGTGACACGTAACGGTAGCGCACGTAAAAGATGAAAAAAAGCACTGGCGATCGGAACATCACTAGATAGAGATCATCATCATAATCAGGATCCACGGGCCCCTAGGTGTCTACTGCACATTTAACCATTGTTCTCCATGCTCCTCTGACTTTAGCTAGCTGTAATAAGTTATATACATCGGTTCCACACCAGTCTTCAATGTCATCTAGCCATTCTTTGCAAGGTCTACCTCTTCTTCCCGTTCCCTCCAAAATTCCTACCATTACACTCTTTAGTTTTCTCACATTATCCATTCTGCAAATGTGTCCAAATAGTTCCAAGTTTCGTTTGATTATGGCTTGCTTGGTATTCTCTTTGAAGTTTAGTCTTCTTCTTACCTCAATGTTTGTTAATTTTGTGTCCAATTCAATTGCAATATTCTTCTGTAACAGTAAGCCTGCATTTCAAACGCTAGTATTATTCTAATATCACTTTCTTTATAACACAAATCTCACAGGCATATGTGCTGTACTAAATACGCATATTTTCAGTATCCTCAGTTTGGTATGGTATCTTGTTTTGCTTCTCCATAATTATGGCGTTAAAGCCTGCCATCTCTCCTTTCGCTTTATTAATTCTTCTGTTTATTTCCATTGAGCAGTTATTTTCCGAAGTCATTAGGCTCCCCAGGTATACGAACTCTTTAACATTTTCAATGACTTCTTTTCCAATTGTAATTTCCTTTTCTATGTAATTCTTCCCAAATAAAAGTGTTCTTGTCTTTCCTATATGTTTATATTCAGACTAGCATCTCTTCCGGCTCTATCCAAGTAAACAACACTTCCTTGTAATGCGTCACAGCTCTCTTCTACTAGGTCTATAAAAAACTCTATATCATCAGCAAATCTCAAGTTATTAATCATTTATCCTTGTACTGATATTCCTGTGCCATTGTCCTGGATGCTATCCATCACAAAGCTATCCATGATAGAGCTACTCACAAACAATTTTAGGGGAGGTGGCTCACCCACTGAGTTAAAATGTTATCCCCAGGCGAAGCTGGATTATAAGTCTAGTCTTGACTGTGATGCATCTTCTTAAGAAAATTGAGTCCTTGGTGCCCTCAGGCGAAGTCATTATAGCTCCCTCAGGTGCCCTCAGGTATTTTTCAGGGCACCTCTTTTTAACTGACAAAATGGTAAAAACGTGTCAACGCTACAGGCATAAATATATAAAACCAACTCGCTCGACGCCTTCTGGTGGCGTCCTACATCACCACCTCGAAAGACCGACACTGGCCATCCTAAATCCGTTTACCGTCCGTGTAGACCAACGAGGTATTAGACGTAATGTTATCCACCATCTGCAGCTGCCAGTCTAACATCATCACATCGACAATACATCCAAGGATCCGACGACCTCTATGTACGACTGCAGCCATGACCCTACGGGACGCAAAGGAGAGGCACGCTCCCAACATCCCGCGTATCGTCGCATGCACACATACATACGTGCGTACTTACATACGTACGTATATACGTACGTACCAAGTTTAGCTGAGCCATGATGCAGAACAGTGTATGTGTGTATCTTCGTTTATTGAGAAAAAGACAATATCGCTGTCAAAAACGCAGCGACTTACAAGCTCATGACAATACATACGCTTTTAGCCTACAGCTGGGCTCTCGTGCATTCCTTAAGTCTACTGCTCCTACGGAATGAAATGTTATGCTTACATAAGTATATACGTACATACATACACACATACATACATACATGCATACATACATACATACATACATACATACATACATACATACATACATACATACATACATACATACATACAAACATACATACATACAAACATACATACGTACATACATATATATGTACATACATGCATGCATACATACATGCGTTTACATGCACAGATGCACACACGCACGCTCACATGCACGCATGCGTGCATACGTGTGTGTATGCTTGTGTGCGTGCGCGCACGTACGCACACACACAGCATACGTACGTATGTACGTATATGCATACCTACGTACATACATACATACATACATACATACATACATACCTACATAAATAAAATGTCATATATACATACATGCTGAATGCATGCATGCTTGCACGCATACACGCACGTGCACACACGCATAGCTCTATATGCATACGTATACATATATATATGTATATATATTAGAGTGTACATATATGCACATACATGTATATATATATATTAGCCTATACGTATGAGAAATTGAGAATTCCATGGAGTCTATGCCTCTATGGCATAGACTATATTCTGTTAAAGGGGTAACTCCACCTCGCAGTTTAACGTTAAACCAGGGCCGCCCATTTAATGAGTATGCAATCATATTGAACCTCCAGAACTGTGGCCTGTGGGACTGTGGCCGTCGATTGAGTGGTCTCTCATGGAACAATGAATTATTAGCCGTGTGCATCTCTTTCAATGGACGCACTATCCGATGGTAAAGACGTAGTTCATTTGCATTTCAATTATAATATGGGTCGCAAAGAACAGATATACACATACAGGCACAAACACTGACTACTAGCTTCGATTACCTGGAGATGACTTCATAACTGGGCCTCGGCTTGTTTTGACGATTCCTTCTACCTGTCACTGATTTGAATTGAAGCCGAGGACTTCGTTACACTGCCAGTGGCCCAGTGGGCTTTTGGTTCTCTGGTTCCAACACAACTAAGCCATGTCCTATCACGTGCGAGACAATAATTTAGCATACCGTGAAAGCAGTGTTTGAATTGTCAAATTTGAACTGGGGGAGGGGGGTTGAAAATTATCCACATGTCAAGATGTCCCAACCATGATTTGTAGGGACCTTAAACCAGTATACAGAGGTTAAATTTCTAAAGGGTGACAGTGAGTGGGTTTGGGGACACGAATTTGATCTTATGGTGTTTTTATTTGAAGTCAGCAGCCAATGTTACTCTGATAATTGTCATTAAACTGATGATGAACAAAACACAGCTGTGTTTTGTTCAATCATCAGTTTAATGACATTTACCAGGGTAACATTGGCTGCTGACTTCAAACATCATAATTAAAGTCTTAAGCACTAGGGACCAGGTTAAGATACACTAAGCCACTGAAACTTTATCTTGGGGGGGGGGTCTGCCCTGACCCCCAAGATAATTTTTGAAAATTAACTATGGGGGTTGAAAAACGAACTGGGGGGGGGGGGGGTTGAACCCTCCCAACCCCCAACCCCCCCGACAATTCAATCACTGCGTGAAAGTGTCCTGATGGTTTATTCCAGCCCTCATTATTTTGGATTGCGTTAGAAGCTGTTTCTTAAACGACTGTGCAAATTAGTAAGCTGAACATTAGTTTGGGGATTTAGTTTTGGAATATATGTTGTGTTCATGTAGATCATTGTTTTAAGTAGGCTTTTATGTTAGTAAATACTTGCAAGGACAAGACAGTAACATGACAACTAAAATGATAGAGTGATGGAACATCACATGTTGATGTCAATGACAGAACTGTGAGTAAAAGACTGTCAAGTGGAAGCATCAAAACATGTACGTATGCTCCTTTGGCTGGAAAATGCATCAACTTCTATTTTGAAGACGAAAACGAGAAGCTGCAATTTGAGACGAGATGTAGCGAGCTGCAAAGACATTTTGGATTAAGGACAATCCATGAATCAATCAAAAAGGTTCTTGTGGAATATAACAATGGAAGTCCGGTCAAGCTTTCGGTCTCTGCCGCCCCTCCATTTTTATTGTCTGATCCAGTCTCTTTTACCGATTCAGCATCAGTAACCACTTCAGTCTTTGAAGAAACAGGATCGGAACTGGAAAAACAAATGCCAATTCCAATTCCTGGATAGGGTCCAATGGTTTCTTTGGAATCAGAGCACCCCAGTTTTATTGGAGAGTGCAACAGCATTGTTCGTCTATGCGATTTGTTCTATGAACATTCCAGCCGCTGCAACCAACAACTGACCATACAAAACATGTCTCATACAGCATACATTGAATTATTAATCTTCGGTGTAGTAGAATGTTCTGTTCCTTGTTATCGAAAATACCTCAAATCACTTGTGACCTGGGACAAGTTGCTCACCCAAATTTCTCTGCGAGGAAGGCAATAGGAGTGACACCATTCGTCTCATCCCCTATTGATATCAAACAAAATGGACCTACCCTAATCAATAAATTTCTTCATCATCACCAACATCATCATTGTCAGCAGCATCAGCATCATCTGTGGATGAAGCCTATGTATAACGAGATTTGACTGAGCGACAACTCGTCGTGGAATTCAAATGATGATGAGATGGGAGACATTTATGGGCTGATCAATGACATCAATGCAACGGATACAAGTGAACAGTAATGAAAAAAACAGTGACATTTTGAGGAGGGCACAGGTCTTTGACCCATATTTGAGTGAATGCAAAAAGTTATAAATATTTATGACCTGCAAGGTCTGTAACTCCGCCACTGCTGATATTGTGGCAGTGCCAGTCCCAAGCCTGGATAAAGGATTAATAGGTGTAATAATAGCATCATATAGGCATTTAGATGTCTGTGACGCTTCCAATGCTGGTGTCGGTTGCTAAATATCTATCCTGACAATAAAATGGAAATTATTTCACATACAACCCTCTGAATGCTGCTTTAGTAATCCGAAATCTAAATTAAACGATTGAAATACTTGTAAATGCATATAAAATTATAAATAATGAGAAGGGTTAAAATATATAAATAGGACTTGTGAATAAGAAAGACACCTTGTGATTACAGCGCCCAGCCACATCAGTGAAAATTGATGCGAAATATTCTTCTGCACGGTCAAAATACTAAATTTATTCCCATTTGTGGCCTATGTAAGGTATTCCAGCTGGATTAGAGTACCATGTTCTAACTTTTTCAACTACTCAGTCCGGCATTATCTCACGCATGTGATGTACTCCTTGTGTATCAGCCAGTTTCTTTGTCAGATATGGCGGGTTTGTCCACCCACCCAAGTTAGACATTATGTCAGTGCGAGGTGGAGTTACCCCTTTAAGAGGGAGTTCATTCATTTCTGTCGGTCTACAGAAAGAGTATGTACCCTTCCATAAATAAGAATTATATTGTCTGGCTGGACTAGATGAAGTTGGTGTAAAGGAAAACTGAAACAGTTTCGACGTTTCATGTACGTGTCCGGTCGGTGGAGGCCTATACATGTTAGACAACTTCCTCGTAGATAGATCTGAGCCTATAGTAGGCCTATACATCACACACGTCACGATATAGATATATAAAGGATGTCGTGTTTAGGCCTACCAGTTCAAGAGATATCTTTGTATATAGTCTATACTTTTATATTGACCCTACGGCCTTCAAATGATGCAAATGCACATGGCGGTTACTATTACACATAGAATGTCGATGACTTTTGCAATTCGAGACTAAAATTCCAAGGTCAATTTTGTGCTGAACATATTCACACTGATCCATTGATTCGCATATTACATTACATTACATTACATTACATTACATTACATTACATTACATTACATTACATTACATTACATTACATTATAGGACGTTTGCTAAAAATTTCCAAATCGTCGGGGCGTTTTCCGTTCCCCTAACCCTAACCCTAACCCTAACCCTAACCCTAACCCTTCTTGAGACAAACGGAAAATAATGTAATTATTTCCGCTGTATATCATAAATTATGTTTAAAATATGGCATCACATAGGCCTATTATAGGCCCTGTAATGTAGAAACTACCTCGTACTGTGATTTTACACGATTTGAAGTTATATAGCTCCTGGGTAGGCTTATTGAAGAGGCGCTATACATGCTCAGAATGAATGAATGAGTGAATGAATGAATGAATGGATGGATGTAGAGCGCTGGTTTTTGCGACAACGCTTGTCAAGGCCCGCTCACTTGTCTCCAATGACCTTGATTATGCTAATTGGCATTTTGTCGGTCTCTATGACCTTGGACTCAAAAGGCTGCAACCATCCAGGAGACTTTAGCTCACGTACCAGTAGGCCTACCACTACAATACAGCTGTATTGACTTCCTGTTGAGTTCAGAATTAAATTTAAGATGGCTAGTTTTACCTAGAAAAGTATGCAGACTTTTATGCTCAACTAACTCCTTACATTCCACCTCGTCGATTACCTGCATCATAAAGTACACATGTACAGGTCTTTTACCTGAGCCAAGATGCAGAACATCCATAATGGGCTCTGGTGCATTCCGCAAGTCTGCTGCTCTTAATGAATGGAATCGACTGTCAATCTCTCTTCGTAGCTCAAAATCACTTCGTTCCTTCAAACAGCGGCTCAACACTCAGAATTGCTCCAAAGATAAATAGGCCTACATATACCAGTGCAAACGTCCTGCATCAACTCACATTTCTATTGACCAGATCTAATCAACGCATGCCTAATCACATCATAAACACAGATCAAGACTGCAACCCGCTGTCGCTGTATGATATATAACGCCAAGGTCAGTGATTGGCACATTCCACAAAGTAATAACATTATAGATCATGTTCATGAGATATAGTCTGAATCATCAAGTTCTCGTCTATGAAACCTTGAAGCTGGGACCGATGGTTGAGTGGGGCGAAATGTGTCGATTCCATACGTTGTGTTGCATTAAGCCTATAGAGTTGCATTAATTTTGCAAAAATTAACGTTACCCCCAATTCAAGGCACTTGGGAAAATTCGAAGCATTCGAATTGCCGAAAACAACGTAATTCACGGCTTAAGTTATTTCGAGTATTCTATCTACTGTCACTATATAAATCTCATGGTTCCAAGTTGCGTTGTTACAGTCAGCCTGAGGGTCAGACAATAATCATTAGGACTATGAGACAGCTCATGTAAGTTTATGCTGCAAGAATTCGACCTTGAAGATCGTTATGTATGGACACGCATCTTCTTAGCATAAACTAAAGTGTTAGCACGCTATACGCACCGATAGGTATAGGTCTGTCTAGTCAAGTTCAGACTTCAGAGATGCTTGCAGGCAAACATCTGATAAGGGTCTGTCTGATTATGGAGAAAATAGCTAGTGCTTAAACACGCAGGATTGGCTATCGAAGTAGGAGCAGTTTGATCGTCTCTAACAATTCTGGATAAGGGGAGAGTCTTATCTGCCTGTTTGAGACTACGATTGAATATAATTTTATAGAGTATAGACGATGGGTGTTAACTCAAACGCTGCTGCTCCACAACCTGGCCTATGTGCTAATCGTCGATCACGTGCAACCTGTAGGCCTATAGGGCGTAGGCGATGCAAGCATATTGCCCGCACATGAGAAAACATATAGCCCTACTTCATTAATAATACGACACCTTAGCCGTCTGACCCCTTAGATTTCGACCTGGGACCAATTTCACGCAGCTCCACCTATCGGTTGTGCTTTGACTAAGCGCAATCTCCCTGTTGTAGAATGTTGAGGTAGCGATTACGATGATGTTGTTCAATTATAAGTTCGTCAATAACTTTAGTTCGATATAGGGCTGCCAGAACAACGACTGTTCAACCTTTTTGACACCACATGCCACCGAATCAATTATTTTTGAAGACACCGCACCACACCAGTAAACTCAACAGCAACGACTAAAATTTACTGAAAATTATTTTATCATCTTTATTAACATTTATATCATATTCATAGAATAATCATAATGGATAATCACATGTATGTGGCCTATGTCACGTGTTCACATTGTTAAATAATAAACCAAGTTACAAACGAATTGCAATGTAAGTAAGCGGGTGATTTTTGCGAATATTGAACTGTGTCTGGCGGGTCAGTTAAAATGATAAAACCGTGTTGGATAGCACTGTACTAGAAGTTTCCAGTAGGCCTATTATCGCCTATAGGCCTAACTGCAAAATAGTGAATCATAAATTCCCGATTATTCGCTCTATCAGAATCTAGCAGGAAACTGTCGGTTTGTATAAAACTACAGGGCAAATCCCGGCAACATTGAGACGTACTACCTTGAAGGAAGATAACCTGGAGGTTAAGCTGAATCAACATATGCGCCAAATTGTCTAAATACGCCCGACAAAAGTGTCATGTTTCAATGGTAGGCCTAAATGAAACCACAGTCATTGCATAATCAATTGTTCTGTTGTTGTTAGAGGTTTATCGTTTATTGCAGACTTGAGAACATAGGCCTACGTCTATTGCTATAGCATATTCTAAGCTAGCGTGAGGCCTCAGCTTCTACACGTAAATGATTCGCAGTTGAGAAAAGTGTTGGAAAGTTATCACGGGAATATGACTCATAAGACGATGATAAACATGTCGGCCTTATGCCCGGGCGCAACAGGCGCCAAGGAGGAAAAAACCGACACTTGACTATAAAGAAGCAATAACACTTTTGACCTAAATAAGAAAAATCATTGTTTTATTAGGCTAGGTCTATTTAAGGCACGGCTGCCTTAATAATGATGGATTCAGAGGACATTTTAGACCCAGTATATAATGTTAGCAGATTGCTCAAAGGTCTGGGATATTGCCCGCTTGCAGTACAGTTACGTCACTCGTGTTCGTGTGCGTCGTGTTTTTAGTAGATTGTGGACCTAAATGTAGTCTACGCCTAACCTGATGCAACGTCAGGACACACTTTGAAACGTATAAGCACACAATAGAAATTAAAGGTTCCGCTGAATCACAGCTAGAGCAGCGACTGTATTCAGCCGTGTGTGCATGGTACACGTATGTGTAGCAGTACGTGGGTGTATCTCTGTCTGTCTGTCTCTCTCTCTCTTTGTGTGCGTGCATGTATTGCCTAGTGCAATTTCATAAATAAATACCGCATTGTGTTGAGAAACGTGTAACCATTGACGATACCAACCTAAACGTTTTTAGATGTCCTCTGTGAGTTTATGGCATCAATATCCATCCCATCAATATCTCTTCCTGCTGCTAAGATACAGCACTGCAGACGGCCGTCTTGGAAATGAAGGCATAATTAAACACAAGAGTACGGGTTTGGTTTTGAAAGCCTGAGGTCAATGACAGAAGAATCCACTAGAGGAACCAATCTTCATGTAATGAATTATAGTTTATCAGTTTGCCAACACTTGACAGCCTTTTAGCCGTCAAAACTAAGATGCATGGATGCGTCTATGTTAAGAAAACGTCTGACCAGTTTGTTTATTCAGTGAAGTCGTAGTGAGCTATATAATATGGATTAATTACTCTAGAGCTGAGAACCCTTTCTTAGCCTACATCGACAGTCTATGACAACTCTTTTAGGATATTAGCCTAAAGATAAGGCAGCAAAAATGTGCACTTTGACGGTCAAGAGTGAAGCCATGATTTACATTTACAAGTCAGGCCATGACCTCATGACCTCCTAGGCCTCTTGTGCCGTGACTCACAAGATGAAATGGTATTAGGCTTATTTTTTCAATTCCTCTCCATTTTTCGGTAAGAACCTTGTATATCGGCTCTAAAAATTATATTTGCGTTCTATGCATATAAATAGGCCTAGGCATATAGTTCAATTTTAAGGAATAAAGACTCACTAACTATGTGAACACTTATAAAATTATGGGCATTTGGTTTTAAAAGGCAAGAAAGTAGAAAATCGTCTCTTTGACTTCTGCTACGATCTACCTAAATACCGGTTTATTTTAACATGCGTCTATCAGCCACCGGTGCCTGATTCGACCGGTGTCTGACTTATGGTTTCCCAGGCATTACATTCCACAAGCATCTCTCCTTCTCCTCCTCACGCTTCTTCTCCCTCTCCTCCTCCTCCTCCTCCTCCTCCTCCTCCTCCTCTAGTACCAACTCCGTCCTCATGCACCCACCTCGTCCATATTCGTGAGTCGTGACCTTCGACGCATCTGAACAATGCTTCACTGTAATTCTGCTTCAACAATGGCTAACAATTTCTTCAGGAAAACTGATCAGAGGTTCCTCCGATTTGACTGCGTAAGACCAAGATCGACTGGAATGGTCTTCAATCTACGTCAGTAGTGACCTAACCCAGTGCATATGCATAACATTAGAACATCGCTGAATGCATATAAAGCTATATATACTATACATATATGAATATATTATATACGTATATGTATTACATATAGATGTGCGCTCGTGTGCGCGCGTGTGTGTCTGTGTACGTGTGCGTGTGGGTGCGTGTGTGTGCATGTGTGTTACATGTATGCAATGCTATGCAGCAGTGTCTCCATGAGTGTTTCGTCAGTGAGGTATTGATCTTGCGCAGATGACAACCGACTTTCCACCCACCCACCAACTCCTTGCAGAATAATAATAATAATTAGGACGAATGTTCGCAGGCAACTAGTGAGCAGATGGCACACAGCAATGGCTTGCGCAAACATTATTATGTTTGCCTTTAGCTGCACGTGAAGAGGTCGACAAATGTGCAAATAGATCCATAAACCGCAAGTTTAACTCATATTAAGTTTCGCACCAACAGCGCAGAGAGCTGAAAAAATTGGTATCGTAAATCGATAGGCCCTATATATAGAGGAATTGCCTCTAATTAGTCTGCTGCGTGGGGCGCTTTACAAATAAATATCCACAATAATAATACTAATAATAGTAAAAATAATAATAATAATAATAATCATTATCATTTTACCGCTTTGTGCCCTTGGCCTTTGAGATTCTGGATTCTATGAACCAGGATGGCCTCGTACTGATCAACCCCCTTGGTCAACGGTTTGCCCATGCAGGTATACGAGGGACAAGAGATAAACTACTTTTCTATATCAGCACTTGTCAATATGGTTGTCCAGCGCTTACGCAGTTGCTTTTTTTCAGCACTTTCTCCACCAATAAAACCATCTGCGAAGACTATCCATTCCAGACTAGAACAACGCCCCCTCACTAATTTATTGAATTTCGAGGGATCCTATGTACCTCGAAAAAAATAATAGTAATAAAAATAACAATAACAACAATAAAACATTAATAATGATAGTGATGCTACATAGGTCAGTTGGTTGGTGCTGGATATATACCGTAGGTAAACTGTACTGTAACTTGTTGTTAAAACTGTACATTTCGTAATATCTGCCATTTATTTACACACCAAATCACACAATTCCATAAAAAATTATTTACAAGCAGGATCGACCTAAAAGATTGGTCACATCGTAGCCAAGGTTCAATGCACATCGCAACCGCTGCAGGCATTTAAAGTCTTATTTATTCACATGGAAGCACAACGTGTATACAGCGACCGTTTAATTTTGAACTTGTTTTTAAAAGTCGCGAAGAGAGAGAGAGAGAGAGAGAGAGAGAGAGAGAGAGAGAGAGAGAGAGAGAGAGAGATACATAGAGAGAGACATAGAGAGAGAGAGAGAAAGAGAGAGAGAAAGAGAGAGAGAGAGAGAGAGAGATACATAGAGAGAGAAATAGAGAGAGAGACAGACAGACATAGAGAGACAGACAGACAGACAGATAGATACAGAGACATAAAGAGAGACAGACAGACAGAGACAGACAGAGACTGAAACAGAGACTGAGAAAGAGAGAGCGTTGCCTATAGCAATGTAATAGTTTATAAATGATTACAATGGACGAGAGCTTTGCCAATGAAGGCATTATGTCTGGACGATAGCGCGTGGGGTCTTCAGCCTCAAGCGTCATGGTTGCCTGAAGATGTTCTCTCAAGTGCAAATCTTGCACGCAGTTAACCGTTTACAGAGACAAGATCACTCAATTATTCACCAACTCTTTGCCGCTATCTATTTCACACGACCCCACACGTGTAGGCCTACGATTGCATGTCCTATACAGCACCTGAGACTAAAGTGTTAGATAGCACTGCATGGGAGCTGTGAAGACCTGTGTACGAAATGTGTAGGGATTAACTTGACCTTCATTTGGAAATTTTCAATTATTGAAGAGGGAGGGGTAAACGAAAGGTTTAGCACGGTATGAAAAACAATTAGAACAATCGTCGGTGTGCCATGCTAGGTGGAACGTGCTTACGTTACGACCCCCACTGAATCATGTACTGACTGTCTGGCCAAGATGCCCGGGAGAGGAGGCGAAACTTTCTCAGCGGCAGCAGCAGTGCGAGTCTTGGCATTAACTCCTCGATCCAGTAGTACCTCTGACTCAACGTAGGCTACGTTGGCCCTTCGAAGGAAGCTGACATATATGGCGACGAATGCGACACGAGTCTCCTCTTCGCGGCCTGATATAAATATTCTCCATCGTCCGGGGCTCATCGTCTTCAGGAAACCATTGCTGGGTGGAAGACGAATCCTCCAGAGACCTGTAACGAAGGAGACAATCCGTAAGGATTTGGGAAAATTGGGTTGGATTTGGGACAACGCAGCAGCGTCTTACAGCCAGGGCCATTTTAGGCAGAAGCGGCGACGAAATCCCGGGTCCATAGGCAGAGCACTCACGGGCCTCTAAACTATCTTTAAAACTGCAACTTTTCTGCTCTTCTGAATTTGGCTGCTGCAAAATTGTTTGTAATAATACCCTCTTAAGTTAATTGCAGGTCCGGGTCCTAAAAATCATCTGACCCCTGCGCATTTTCCTCTGCCCGATCAATCAACGATCCTGTTTTTAGACAGAACGTTTACGCAGCGTATGCGTAGGGCCCTGCAAACTTAGGCCCCTAAAATTCTATCGATTGAGCAAGAAATGGCCTCGTCATTGTCAAGTGACAATATTATTACACATTTTGCCAACAAAATACATGAAAATTAATTTTAATTGGATGTTGAGAAATGGGTGAATAAATCGATTTAAACCTAAGAAATACATAAATAAGTCAAATGCCAAAGACATCAGACTTATTACATAGCAAACGCTTCAATTTCAGTCATCAAGGTTTCATAAACAAACGTAACTCGAACGAAATTGGATATCGATCGAAGTGTGTAGAGGAATATAATACGCAGGTGGATTAGTGCATTTGCATAATACAAACAGAAGCGGTAGCAGCGTTTCTCAGAGGTCACACGGTTTGCAATTACAATGATGTACGAGACGCGTAATTAAGGAGTTAGTACCTGATCTTGAAGTGGTACAGCAATACAACCGATAAGACGGTCACGGCAGTTATGCAAGCCCACGAGACCAGAACTAAAATCATGACAAATGCACACATACACGAATACCATTACCAGATAATATATTTTAATAGTAAGCTAAGCCACTTGCGCATTGTAGAGTATAGACCTTTAACAATTAAGATCAATGCGTCTGCGTGCCGATCGGACACTGTACAACAGGCATTATGAATAGTATACATTCACAAATAAAGGATCAGATGGCAGAGAGGTCCAACTCCGTGTATGGTGAGGTCATGGATGGAGATCTTTCTCACAGGAATGAAATTATCCACGTTACCAAATATGTATGCATCGCACACAGGACTTATAAGTTTAGGCTAATAATTGAGCTTTTACGAGGCTACTATACTCTGTTGCTCACTATGCTTTTTCTGATAAATTTAGTAGGCCTATTGTAGCGGGATGGTTATATATAAGAGCGCCATATAAACTGTTGCAAATAATATAGTACCACTGGAAAAATGGTATCAACAAGTTTTACGAGTATTTGTAGATGTAGGCTAGAATCCAATTTATGCCGTTCGTGAGTTTAGTTAAAGTTTTATCATTACTCACTCATTTAGCGCCACGTCATAACGACGAACCATCAAACGATGGCGCCGAGCAAATGAGAATGAAGAGCCATGGTATATACATATATATATATATATATATATCAAGACGGCACACACATATATATAATGTATACAGTATAATGGTACTATAGATATACCTGGCTATTACCTGCATTAAGCTAGGTAAGACAATAATACAATTATATTCAATATGTACATGGAAAAGCAAAGACAGACCTGCACACAGAGAGACATTTAGGCAAAGGCAGAGAGAGAGAGAGAGAGTGAGAGAGAGAGAGAGAGAGACAGAGAGAGAGACAGAGAGAGACAGAGACAGAGACAGAGACAGAGAGAGAGACAGAGAGAGACAGAGAGAGACAGAGAGACAGAGACAGAGAGAGAGAGAGACAGAGAGAGAGAGCAAAAGACGATGGGAAGCGAAGGACATAAATTATCGATACACGTAATAATGATTGATATATACTGATCATAAACTAAACAAGAGTAGGCGCATTGATGCCCCAGACTATCTCACAAGAGGGCAGACAAAGTAAACGTCTTCTACGGGCTAGATCTGCTTGAAATTCGACACGTGTGTGCGTGATAAGAAGAACGAGATCGTTGATTGTACACAACAAGTCATAGGACCGATTTTTTTTATTATTTAAAACAGAGTAGGCCTACATGTTGAGGCGCCCAGCTGTTATCAGCCCTTGAGAGCAGACCCTTATAGACAGGTAATAAAGTGCTAGCGTTTTAACTTATCTTGGCCTCGAGATCTAAGGGCGCGTGGCCAACTCTCTTCCTCGTCGTCTGACCTTCCCACTGATAGCGTACGGCCAACGTACTCAATGTTCTAATTATTTAGTTTATGTATTACCGAAATTTGATACCGCCCTTCTCTAAAAATTTGTGGCACATGGCAATGGGCACATGGAGCAGGATCTGGACAGAAATGGGATTTGAACAGCTCCCTAGATCGACAGCTCATCATGTTAACCACAGGATTAACACCCCCCCCTTATACGTGTAATTATCAAATAGGCAAAATTTGACTTACTTATGTTTATGTCAAGAAGGGTCATTGTTATCGGTGGCTTAAGCTTGACGATAAGCGTGGTCGCAGAGAGTTCCAGTTTATCTGTTGAAGAGTTTTCAAAAGGAAAAAAAAGTAATTAATAGATTGTTTACCATTTCGAAATTATCAAACTGTCTCACAAAGTTCATGTCTACGACAGATCTGGCATCCAAATGTAGCTCAGTTAAGAGGTCTAGCCTGCATCTGATAAGTATACGACAAAGTATGAATGGATGAGTGTAGTCTTTTTTTTAGCTTAACTCTGGATTGCTTTCGTGTCCTACATAATTATCAAATTATAAAAATTCATGTCTGCTATAGATAGGGGCCTATGTGGTATCCAAATTTAGCTCGATTAAGGGGTCTATTTTCTGATAAGCATACATGATAAATAAAAGTATGAATGAATGGAAGTTTTCTTGCTTTCATCTTAACTCTGGATTGCTTCCATGTCCTACATAATTATCTGTACAAAGACGTTATAGCAACAGTTGGGGGGACACCCTGCGTCTACTTAATGAGCGTAGACTTCGTCACTTGTGATCCACTCGTGTCATTCTGAATGGGCCAATAGTGAACACGCATGATGGAAAGCAAACATTGGAAAAGTTTTTAACTTTCGACGGCGCGGTTCGCACAGCAGACATGTCTCTGCACAATCAGACAGTCCCACCCACACCCTATGCATGCATGCATGCATGCATGCATGCATGCATGGGGGAGGGGTAGGTTCAACAGTTTAACTGCCGAGTTGTTTTAAGCAGTCTGTGGCACCGTTTGTTTCTGGCCGAGCAGAATAGGCCTAAAACTCAGACCATCCCTCTCGTACAGACTCTGCAATTATTTAGGCTCGCGTAGGACTCATTTGGGTATTGATTGGTAGAACAGCATCTCCCGGCTGCAACGCAGGCAGCCAAAGTGATAGCTACTGACTGCATGACTGACACATGGATTGTCAATTTCACCTCAGACTTCGTGTTTGACATATGCTCTACACAGCAGTATTATTAACAATAAATCCGGAATTTATTGCCCTGTGTCCCATCCTCTTCCGTGACTGACACGCTGCTCTGACCTTTCCCTCAGCTTTTGTCTTTGTCATTTATAATGTTGTCATCCACTTCTGTTTATCAGTGCTTTTATCTCTTTCATTTGCTTTCAATGTTGACCTAACGACATAAGGGTTTTCGCTTTTCTACACGTGCAATTGCGTTGCCCGTATAATATATTATGACCTTTAAGCCACCTATGTAATCAACAGGTAAACACTTGTGGAGCTCTTTCCTTTGGTCATAAGGACACATAAGACGTAAGTTAATGTTTGCGTGCCACTCCATGACACCCTCTACCTCTACAGTCCGATAGATAGATATGTTCTTGGGAGACCTAATGCTCTTCTGTTATCGCATGATGTCGGTTGAAAAAGCTTAGGGGAAATACGCCCATATTTTTTCTATAAAGGAAATGACCTAAAGTGGACTAATATTTATGACTAACTTTCCCATTACGAAGCCAAGTGTCATCTAAAAATTGCTGAGTGTTCATTCTCTAATGATTAGTTAATATCTGCAACATTTATCAGCACCACAAAAAGTTTCGTAAGAGAAATTAGAAAATTGGCGCTATATAAAATTAAGTCCGCAAGAGTTAAGGTTAAGTTTGATCAGAACCAGAATGAGGGTAGAATGGATTGCATATATTATAAATTTATACAATACACGCTTCATGACTCAGCATTGCCTGGGATTGAATTTTGAACTCAGCGGGGACACCCTTTTGCCCTCTGAAATTGCTTGCGATTATATTCCGAGTTGAAACTCGGCCCAATCGCAAGTGTTCCATTTGGCGAGAGCTCCGATTGAACCCATGGTCATATAACTAACTGATTTGAATATTAATATTAGCACAGCCTTCAGATGATGCGAATGCAAAGGGCGGTTGTCATTATAGTGATTATACCGAATGCCGACGAATTGTGCAACTCGAAAGTAGAAATGTCAGAATATCGGAATTTAAAGAAAATTGGGTGAATTCGCATGAGAATGCTTGGAAAAAATTCACGAGTTTCTCTGGGAACAGAACAATATTTCCCGCTTGCTTGCAAAGATTATGTACCAAATATATATGAACATACGTCCAGGGACTTAATCGCTTAGTTACGTATCGTAGACTAAGCCATGGATCCAATTTTTCATATTCGAATCAGCATGCGAAACTGAGTCACACTTCGCATGCTACATTGTGTCTGAATAGAGGGTTAACGATACCTAGTGATGCGTTATGTGAAGGTAATCTGCCGCATCTGTCAACGAGGCCGAGATGGACGTAGCGGATCGATTGAATGAGACTTGAAGGATCCGATGACCCCCAGGGCTCGTAGTTGAGCCAGCAATCGGTCGGGGCCCTTGCGTGGGTTGAGGTAGACGTGTAGCGAAGTACAAGCCCTGTCGGTAACACAGGCCGACTTGCATGAGTCAAGGCCATTGAGGTCGCTGATAAGGATACCATTCGCACCTTTCATTTTGTAGCTTTCGACCCACAACGGCTCACAATCTAACACATAAATTATATATCATTTTATGTGGCACGCACGAATAGCAGAAGTGACTAAGTTTCATACACACAGCTCTAGGAAATATGAAGGTGACTGGTATTTATCACGCTTGGCACCGATATAATAGTGACTGCAGGTCTAGGCCTACTTGTAGGGCGCGCAATAAAACCGACGAGAACTCAATGCTATGCCATCGTTGAGTTAACTATATATAACACAGTTTCAATTAATAAAATAATAATACTCTAGGATCAGAACAAATGAATGCATTTATTACATCGACGCATATTTTACATGTAAGCTGGTTGTGTAACACGAAGAAGCACGTGCTGACACACGCGTATATGAACACTCACTCACTCACTCACTCACTCACTCACTCACTCACTCACTCACTCACTCACTCACTCACTCACTCACTCACTCACTCACTCACTCACTCACTCACTCACTCACTCACTCACTCACTCACTCACTCACTCACTCACTCACTCACTCACTCACTCACTCACTCACTCACTCACTCACTCACTCACTCACTCACTCACTCACTCACTCACTCACTCACTCACTCACTCACACACACACACACACACACACACACACACACACACACACACACACACGCAGACATCAGCATACTTTTTGCGAGAGATAGCTTGAATAGCTTCCCATACGTGGTTGTAGTTTCCGTTTGACGACACTGTGAACACTGCTTCATAACACAGTACATTAGCGTCATCCTCTTCCTCCTTCATCCAGGCTTGGGACTGGCACCCTCGCAGTACGAACAGTCACTCAATGTAAGAGATCATAATATTATACTGGACCTCTAGTTCAGAGGCCCAATGCCTAATCCCAGGATACAGTGGTTCTTCAAATCGGCCAAACTTTGATGGCATATCTTTTGACTATAAGCTTATGGTTCAGTTGAAGCTGCCCACGATTGGTGCCACGTGTTCCATTACAACGGCGCTATAGAAGTCCTTCGAGATAACATTAGACTAGAATCATAAAACACAAAACAATATACATATAATACAATACCATTTCATCAGAATCGAATAACATATATATACATATATATACATATATATATATATATATATACATATATATACATATATATACATATATATACATATATATACATATATATATACATATATATACATATATATACATATATATATACATATATATATACATATATATATATATATATATATATACAATAAAGCTCGAATTTGAACCAGGCGCTGAAGCCCAACAAGAGAGCAATCTCAGTCAAGACTGACAAAGTGGAGAGGTGTGCTAAGTTTCTTCACATAATAGTCACAGATGAGCCCAATGGTCCCTTTGTGCTGTTCTATGCATACCTGGATGACTTCCACATCTACTGGTGATTTCATACTGAACGGATCCTGGAATAGTACTTTCATCCATCGGTTCATCTTGTTCCTGGTGCACCCTGCACTCTATCGTCGCTGGCGCTGTCTCCCTTGAGGCAGATGACCCCGTGGTTGCCATTCGTCGGATGTCTACGACTATACAGGCGGAGTTGTGAAGGCAGCTGGCCAGACATTCGGTGTGGTCGACTATCGTCGTATCGACCCGACCCCCGGCTGACCCTATTTCTTGCCGAATGACCCATGACGCGTCACAGGCAGATGATGATGACCGTTTGGGTCGTCCTTCTGAAGTCAAGAAAATTGGTCATGTGTTAGGCGCTTACAATGAATCAAAGTAATTGTAATTTGCAATGCCGTCACGTGCAAAGGTTGAAGTATGCCTAGGCCTTATTAAGCGTCCAATTCGAACGGTGAAGTAGCATTTTAAAGAGTAGTAGCTTACATTACAATACATTGCATTCAAATTATGGGAATAAGAGATTAAGTATAGAAGTGCCTGGAAAAGTGAAGGTAGGTCTATATAATTGGTGTCTAAGTATAATTTTGTCAAACTATGTAGCTGCTGTGAGCTTTGTAGTCGGTTATTGCCACGCAAAATGTTTCTGTTGCTGTTGATCAATATCGAACACAGATTTGGCCTAAGTATAATACAAGACAGGCCTCCAAATGATCCCGGTCACTTCCAGTGTGCACTTTATACAGCAAAGGGGACTCCTTCACAGGTTCAATATGTGACCAACTAACGCAAATCAACTGATCCGCAAAGCGGATTACGCTACCACTAATTTACTCCCGTGATCAGAAGTCACAGCCTGCTAGTATTTGAAACCATAGGCGACAGTTCGTCCTGGATATTCCACTGACCGTTTCTTTCTATTTGTCGCTGAAAACACCCTCATCACTACCCCTTTACTAAACCCAAGCTCACGAATCAACGCACAACTCAGCATAATAGCAACTTATCAACACACCTTTTCTGTAACTTAGGAATCTATCCACTCATTTCAGGGATATTCAATTGAATCTCAGGCCAGCACGGTGCAAGTACTGGGGCCTCAAACGGCATGACGCATTCAGATGGGTAGAGGTGGCGAAGTATTTGACCCGATTTAATTCACCGAAAAATGCGCAGGGGTGGGACTCGAGGCCATTTAACAGATTTTAATAGCCAGATAAAAACGCTTACACTAACATTTCACACACGTGATCACAAAACTCTGACCTGAGGTACAAAATGTATAATCCATCTTCAAAGCTATGAAACTGAAAAACGCCACGAAACAACTGCTGCAGTCCATAATGTCCATCGAAAATAAAGCGGTCATCGAATTTTATGAAGCAAACTGCTGATCAAGAATGTTTTGACAAAATACTTGAATTTTCATTTAGGTTTCCACGTTTTATAATTGCGACAATGTTGACTGAAAACAACATTTCTCCAAAGTTTACGAGCACTTCTCGTATGATGTCATTGTGACGTACGTTATGTTTAAAATCACGATATTTATAAGAGTTACATCGTGGTTATTATTAAATGGAAGCAAGTAAGATCGCATCTTTATATCTTACGTACATGCAAATATAATTATAGTTAACTCAACTCATCTACGATTTAGCTTTTTGTGTGTACAGTGCATGAGTGATAAATTGTTAGGTTATACATGTAGGCCTACATGCCGTGCGATTGAGAGAATTCATACTAAAGAAAATGGTTACTTGCTTACTTGCGTGTCAATAAGGTCAACACATAAAACATGCGGTGAGGTTACACGACCTTACCTCATCCATTTGCCAATAGAATTATTATTGTGTGACTATTCGACGACTTTCCTTAAATCGTTGCCATCATTTATAAACCTTGTCTCTGTCTGTCTGTCTCTCTCTCTCCCTCTCTCACGATTCTTCCACATTTTCACATTCATGTCTGAACATCTGGCATTGGCAACCTCTCACTGCCCACATTCAGCTAAAGGTATGCCTACAGAATAATTATCACCTGCCGATTTCATCTGGGGGTCTTGTTCAAAGTGTCTATGAGACTCCATCAGTGGATTCCATGCATCGTTGGTTCACCTCCGTTCACCCGCTTTTCTGAATGTCTCGATCCTTTTGTTCCTCGTGTGAGTGTGGTAATGGCTCATGATCAGTCCTGCGCTTTTGTCTCCCTTGTCCCTTCACTATGGAATCAACTTCCCTTTGGTTTACACCACCATACCCGTAAACCATCCGTGATCCTGCATGCTTTATGATTTCCTTGTCCCAAAACTGGTATTTATTTTCGGTGACTTACACAATGGGAGATTGGGAGTGCCTCTAATTGTTGCGCACTGAGAATGGCGCAAAATAAATATCTGAATACAATTCACTTTGGGCCTGCCTTTCTGACCTCTTACCTATATTTATGTTGCGCATTTTAGAAATGCGCAAATGCGCATAAGCTATTGCTCTAAACACCAGAGACATTTTTTGTTAAAGGGACATAGCCATTAGCCAGAGTAGTCACACAAGTAGGTTATCAGCGTAGAGAGCGATACATACCACAAATAAATAAATTATTATACCTATCGACAGGGCAACCATTCTGACAGCCTTGTGGCAGGGCAATTATTAGGCCAACGGTGCTTTTCCCAGGGCATTTGCTCTGGTTTTCCCTGCTGTTGCACCGCCACCACCTAACATCACCTAGCTATTTATCGGAATTGGTTTAGAATGCCTATGGAGCTAGCTATCTGCGACGTCATGTGAAAAAACCGACACCTTCGTAAGCTAACAATGCGAAGTGACTGTCCACTGTTAGCCTCATAGGCCTACGTAGGCTACATGTATGTAGGCCTTAATTGCCAGGATCACGTTGATTGTAGCAGACGAAAAAGCTTTTCTACGGAAGATACAGAGAGGGGAGCGACGCATTTAAGTCGAATTTGAATTTAAATGTCACTAGGAGCGCAGTCAAGCGTGTGTTGTGCGCGAGGTTAGTTGCGCATGGCTGAGTATCAGGTCTACGAAAATAAGACCTGATGTCCTAACAATGGCCGGTGGCGTAGGTGGAGCATGAATTATTATACTGAGTTTGGGTACTAGGTGGAATTATACGACCTCACATGTGTGCCTCGTGAAGGATCCGATATTTGTTCAGAATATCGTATGGCTCTATCTTCCGGTTGTTTACGAGGTGACCGCAAAATCAGACACGTAGAGAGCGTAGAGGTTGGCCTAATCGAAAACTGGGGTCTATACAGCGCACACAAGAGCTAAGCCGCGGAAATCAGCTTATTCAATACATGTATACATAATCGAGAGACCTGAGGTCATGATTCAGAGAGTCAGGCAGGCAGACAATCAGATGGCTGAGGTGGATGGTGTTTAGAGTTGAAACATCGAGGGAAGTAGGCCTATAGGGAAGAGGAGGAATCAGAAGGGAATAATAATGTGAATAGCAGTAGGGGCCTAGGCCTATATTCAGTTTTGACTGAAAAGCAAGTGTGGAAGTATCAAGAGATGATGCTTTGGTGAGTTCGTACGATCGATCAGATTATATCTTAATACCGGAGAGAATTTGTTACAAAGAGGCACAGTAAGAGGCCAAACGGAATAACTAAATGGGGATAGATCGAGCTTGGCAAAGACGCAGGACGAAATATAATGTGTAGACCCATATATGCAAACACTATGTCCTTCCCTATAGCCTATGGATTATACACCGGTGCATTGGAGTTAGGCTACTAAATATTAGGGTGATCATAATTCTCCGTTTCAAAATGGTGTGTTTTAATTACTGTGACAGTCCAGTATCTTTATGATTTCAACAAAAGGGGATATAGGCCTACGCCTATCATCAGCAAAGTCGTAATCGTGACCCCAAGGGTTGTTTCAGGTATAAAACGCAGCGTATACGTAGGCCTATGTCTATGAATTCGCGCAGGGCGCGCAAACTTAGAGCCGCAAAATTCAATCGATAGAGTCAGAAACAGCCTCGTCAGAGTCGTCATTGTCCCATGACAATAGTATTAGGCTACAGATTATGACAACAAAAAAGACACGTACAATTAATTTAAATAAACTACTTAATAACTAAGTCTTACAGTAATTTTCGAGTTGTTATTTGAAAGGATACTGCAATAGAAGCTACGTAGGGCCCAATGAAATAAGTCTGACCTCCCGCGGACTATCCTTCGGACAACCATTCTAATTTGATGCAGCGCTCGTGATTAAGCTGGTGCCCCAGCTGCGCTTAGCTTTCAAGTGACGCTTTAGAAGTTTGGAGGTTACGATTACGATGCTGCTACCTGGGCCAGGTAGGTTCTTGCGATAATGATACCAGTTAGTTAATGTTAGTTTATGTTAAATTTAAACAAGATCTGTGATCGATAGCCTAAAGAACTAGAATATGAGATCGAAATTAATCTTATGGTTACTTCTTATCGATCAATAACACTTTAATTGGTAATCTAGGCTACTTCTGAATGACCTGAAGTCAACGGATAATCAGAATGATAGTGTGATCGATACGTCGTAGACCTAGGCTTACGTAGACCTATAAGAAATTGTGATCGATTACGCATTAAGTCCAAAAATTTTTATGCTAACAAATAAAATAACGCTGACTTTGTTTGGGATTAATATGGAAGTTCCAGGTTTTGTCTGCTTGTGCAAGTGATCAGTGGAATTAGACCAACGTAATTTTGAATGTTAAATTAAGAGTAGGCCCAATTAGTGATAAATTATGACTCGTTTCCGCTCTTGCTGCTTATCGAGAAGAATGATAAATGGGCTGGGCGTTGTTTACATTCTAGCTAGACAATTAAGGTAGGCCTATAAATATAATATCAGCAACGACGTTACGAGACTCAGTTCAACCTACACTTCAGCCGTTCATTATGTTCTTCTGAAATACTACCAGCACTAGTACGCTACCTCTTTTAGGCTACCCCTTTTTCTAATAAATACAGCATCGAAGACATGTCTGAATAAGTGGGCCAGCATTTGGGAGAAACAGCAACTAAAGAATACATTTGCGCACGTAACTAATTAGACCTATAATATCAGGTGATCTATACCACATAGTAAAAGGTGACCTCATGCTTGGTTAATGTAAAAGATAACTAGGTCATTCAATACATCTGTGTCGGCCAGGTTGACATCACACCGCTCTCCTCACGACACATAGGTAGAATGTGACAACATGCTTTTCACGTGAAAGGTCACTCCTTACTCTCGTGATACATGTGGCAGCTGAATATGACTTCTATCTCCTCCTCACAGCATATTTGACCTTCGAGTTGACAGACTGCTCTTTCTTCAAAATAATAGGCATGCCCGCCTACAGACATTTCTGGACCAATGTCAGCGCAGTTACGGACCTCTTAAACGGAATTAAGCGTGTTCCATAGCAAGAAAATGATAAGTAAGGTAAAAATCAGATGCTTGAAGTCTAAACTGATTTTAGTTCATTCATTACGAAGATTTACATAGCACCCCTTCCAAGGCTACTACTTAGGAGCGCTTCCGACCCCGGCACGGCAACAAAGAAGTTTTTAGACGCGTATAAAAGGAGTCTGAGTGGACCCTTGGCAACATGGTTTTGACAGTGCCAGTCCCAAGCCTGGAGAAAGGAGGAGGGCGACACCAAATCATCTTCGATATGGAACGGTATTGTTAAAAAATCGATACACAACCCTTGGCGACAACCGCGACCCAAACGGGAGCGTGTTTCAGAGCGAGAGGCCAACCACTGAGAAGGCACGATTCTGTTTAGTAGTTGTATGGGCAAATGGGATAATGAGCAGGCCTCGCTCAGTAGAGCGGAGATCCGGTATACTAAAAGTAGAGTAACGGAGATCGCGAAGATAGGCTGGGGCGAGACCTAGCAAGGATTGCCATACCAAAGAGATGATACGGTATGAGATTCGCTGTTGGAGGGGGAGGCAGTGGAGTGGCAGTATTACCATTATTTGCAAATGCATAAATTATATACTTCGTATAACTGATTATTAGGCCTATATTTATTGACAATAAAAAATAACCATTAGCCTTAGAAGCTCGCAAAGTCTATTTCCACACAAAGCTTTACAAATGCCTTAGCACGTGAATGTCGAGACTCGGCATTTGTGAAATTTTCCGTTTTGTGGACCTACACTTGATAATACATGTAAAGGGTTAAAGAGTTTCCAAGTAAACTTAGGTATAAGTAAAAAAGTTTGCATCTTGGCATAATATTCCGTCACACACTATAATCTGAGTAAAGCAAAAGCTACATCAATGCAGAATAGTGAATTTGTAAACAGTTCTGACGCTTTTATCAAACACAGAATAAGAAATTCTTTGTAAAAATGTTAAAACCACTGCGACAGTTACGACAGCATTATGTAGCAACATAAAATTTCCATCATAAATCATTAAACATCATTAACAGTTTAAGTATTCAGAGGCGATGATCTCATTTGACAGGTGGGGGACACTCAATCAGAGGGTAGGAAATGTGGGAGACACACGTATAACGTGTCCCCTCTCTGTAAAACGTGGAGGACTTGTATCCCTCGACCCCCCACCCCACCCCGGGATCACGGCCCCTGCCACCAATACATTGAATTTACTATTTAAAATAAAAATGCCCTCTCAGTTGGACACCTCCCAAGATATCATAAACTGCTGGCACTCCTTCCATTGAGAGAAGAGTATTTTATTGCCAATTCCTAGACACCGCATGAAAGGCACAAAATACTGATGACGATGAACCATACTAGTCAGTGCGACTCATGTATGTCCTCAATGGGGCGGGGAGTCTCTGTCCCGAGTGAGAGTCTCTGGGTGGCATTGGTGTTTCCTCAACTGATCGAACACTTGAATATCAATTGATTGCCGGTGGGCTTCTGGAATATTCACCATTTTCCTCAGTTTGGTCTGTTTACACTCGGTTCTGTTGCTTTGTAATCAGTGTACCTGAAGAATTTAACAGGGTAATGTGATTGTAATGCATCTGAACATTTATAAGGGCCACTTCAAGACATCTACTTAAAGCCCCACTCTGCACTAGCCTATCTGATGTTAAGAAAACTATTTAAAACAATGCACAGTAAGCTGTAAGAATCACCACAGGCATACCATCACATACACGTGGAACCGACCAACAGATTCCCATCGACATATGGCATAGATTTTCAATTATTTAATGCTCTCAAATTAAACATCTGTCAGAAGAACGTCTTCATTTACTCAATCTGTAGCTGAAAGCAGATGAAATTATGAGCCATCAAGTCTCTTGAGAGCAGTCAGTTTACAACCCAGATCTTTCAAAACATCTGCATTAATTTATAATCTCAAATTTACTACTACTGCAGCTGTAAATGTCACAGGAGATTTACGCAACGGTGCTTCAGAAGCTTACATAAACACTCTGTATGCATCTGTCAAATGGAAAAGACAGATCGTCAGCAGTGAAGACCAATCCCCACTGATTTTTATAAGATTATATCACTGTTTATAAGTCATGCATATACACAATGGCACAGTTCCTTGCAAATTATGCATAGCAAAGAATTCGGCTGTTAATTGGCCTAGACGAAGTTTGACCTCGCGTCTGTTTTACTTGTCACTATGCACAAAGTGGGTGGTTTACCTTTAGATCACTCCAACTATGCCAATGGAAATCAAAAAAATATGCAGAAATATATGCCCCTTTATAAAGAACATTTAAAGCCAAGGAAACTCACAATAATGCTCAGTAACAGGAACTAGACTTTTCCACGTTAAATCACGGAAGAGAAGAAAAATAAAGTACAGCAAAATAAAAAAACTTGATACATAAAATGCTTTGAACCTACCACTGAATGAACTTGGCAAACTGAGTGCATACTCAACCAATCGGTTTGCCTGGGATTCTGGAATGGAGCCGTACCAAAACACGGTCCACTGATCAAAACGACGAGAGCCATCTGACTGCATAAAATACCTATCCACAAACACACACACAAGCAATCATATTGTAATCGTAATCTCAACATTTCTGTCTTCCTCTACATACAAGCTCAACTCCACCCATTGTTTCTCTGTAAAATCAAGTAAAGCCTCATCTAAATCTGGCCATAGTTATTCATTTGTTTGCGAGGTACCCTTGCCTGTGCCATAGAAATAATAATAATAATAATTATTATTTCAATAGCAGTAGCAAACCTTAAGGAAATCTGAAAACCCTTTAAAGACCAGCATTATTGATTATGTATGGTTAACAAAGTCTAAATTTACACATTGCTGATATACTTCACATAGAATAAACTTGATCAACTGCAACTGGATCATAAACAAGGCCTTTATGCACACCAATAAGCCCTTAAGTACACCATATAGCTAATCAAAGACTGTGTGATACTGAAATAGCACAGACCAAGTGTTGATGATGTTGCTGTTGCGTGAACGCCAAAATAGTTGAGGAAAATCAATACGGATAGCATCCCACAGCATCTGACCAAGGCTCTCACCCTAAGCATGTACAACAGCACAAAAAAAGAAGAAATTATTACTATTATAATATCAGAATATTTAGAATCATCTATAATGTAATCAATATAATATAGCATTGTATAATGCAATGCAGCGCAATATAAGTAAGTATGAATTTGATTGAACCGACTGCAAACACACAGCCAAACATTAGCAAACATTCTAAGAATACTCACTCACAAAATAATTAATTAAAAATTAGCCATGAGAGAGTAAAGATAAAGTAATAAGAAAGATAAACAATTAATTCAATTGAACAACATTTGAATGATACAACAACAAACTTGGTTAATGTGTCAGCATGCAGGATCTCACAGTAGTGCGTATGAGGACGAAGCGAGTAGGTAACATTTTTAATAGAAGGCAGTTCCAAGGGCATGGTAGGGGTCGTGAAGCAGAGACGAGAAAACGGAAGAATCAGCATGGCCACAGAGATCTTAAAACATCTTCTGGTCAGCAGGCAATTACTTGAGCCCTTAAAATGTTCCATCTTACTGTATTAACACGCATGCACTGACCAGCATTCACAAATGAAGACCCTGCAGTGACAGCATGGAGGAGGGGGGCCCACGAGGGGTCCAAAACACATCATAAAGGCACAACTCAGACAGAATAAATACGGCAACAAGGACAGCTATCGCATAGAGCAACTGGCTGATCTTAATGTAGATCCAGTCAATATGGGGGTTCAAACCACGCATATCCGTAATGACTACCCAAAGAATAACAGACTCGGACATCCAATCCATACTTGGTCTAAGGTGGGAGATAAAGTAACTTACACTATGGATGCCCAAATACCATCTCCATAGATTTAGTTTTATTGAGTTATATAAAAATAACTATTTCTAATACAATATCTCATAATAATATGTATATTATTAGTACAAATTAAGCATAAAGTCTCATTAAAAATTTAACACAACAAAAATTTAGTTTTGCATCTAAACCTTTTCCATTTCCAAGTTGCATAATTTACACCTTTAAATCAATTTCATCAATCATCATAAATATTAAATAATCAAAGAAGTGACTTAATTAGTTATTGATTGCAATAACAATAATTACAGTTAGCTTCCTAGACATAACAAATTAAAAAGACTGATCACAAGAAATAGGTTTAGACAAATTCTGCTCAACAATGAGCAGTTTGGGTGTTAATTTTCATTTTGCTGATGAATCACTATAAAGTACGCATGTACTTGTGCATATATGCATATATATACAAAATGCATTTTATATATGTATGTGTCTATGTATGTAAGCATGCCATCAACAGTTACAGGAGAAGTTTTCAATCCCACACGAACCCACAGAATAATTCACGTTTCTTACAGATCTCGATGCAGAGACAACAAACTTGTCCAGATATGGTACTGATGTTCCTTCTTCATTTGTGATAATTGCTGCAGCTGTATATCTAAATAAATGCACAAAATAGACTGAAAGTAACAACGAGTAAGCTTATTAATATGCCTAAAAAACTAAGTTCTTGGTCTGGAATAATCCCTAAGTTTCGGACAGGGTCACGAAAGGTACGAAGCAGAAATGTTTCAGCCACATAGCACCAGTCAATGCCCGAAAGTCGTCCTCGACCACGCAGCCAGATGAATTAAGTTTTAGTAGCATTGAGGAGAAGGTGGTCAGAGGTCAGCCAACCAGAGAAGGAGGGAATCCATAACGACGCACATCTTCAGTACAGCTGCCACAGTAAAAACCAGAGGAGTGCAGAGAGTGTTTGCCTACACATCACAGTAACAGATACTCAAAGGTATAGATGTATGAACATGCATGTATTATAATTATTATTAAATGGACGATTCCTAGAGCGCCATAATTCATCCATGCCGCTACAAGGGCGTTTGTTTTTGCAAAAATGACTAGTCGCAATTTCTTTTTATGAAATCGTGTCTCCTAGCTGGGTGACCTAACATACTCCATAAACGTTTAAGTTCCTTGGCCGATACGTCCCCTTATTGATCTCTTATATATGTTAACTTATATATGTTGCATCTTCGAAGGACAAATGAGGTGAATTACTATCCATCAAACTATCAAGTACTAAATAAAATAAATGGCAATAACTGTATATCAAGTATCAAATCAAATAAACTAACAATGTTCTTATGTTGCATATTTATACATATATATGTGCAAAATATTTGAATGCAGTGATATGTTTATTTATGTTTAATACCCTTCTACAACATAGATTGTGTTGAGTTGTTTGTTTAGTTTCTCCAGATATTGTTTATCCAGCACACGGCGAAATCCACTGAAAAAGTAAAAAGCAGTTTATGAAAAGTTTTGATGCTTTCAAGGTAATGATTAAAGCAAAGACTTTGCAAAATTTATTATTAATATTACTAAAATCATTATTGTTACCATAAAAATTATTAAACAGACAATTTTAACACCCAAAATTAGCACAGACTCAAAGGCTCACAAATCCCTGGCATTAAAGTTTGCAAAGATACTGAAGTTTATAAGTAATATTATAATGACTGAGACAGAAAACTGAAACATTCAAGTTTATATGATTACAGGGATTGAACAATACGATGATGATACTGGTATTGGTATAGCATGAGGATGTGAGCAACTAATTAGCAGGTATTTAGCAAGGCGATATGATAAGATGGTATCAGGATATTATCCCCAGGACATTACTCCCCCAGGACATTACCCCCCGGATATCACAATATTTCCATAGCGCAAATATACATACATGCATACATACATATATACATACACACATACATGCATACATACATACATACATGCCTGTATGTATACCTATATGCATACATGTGCACATGTATACTTACATGCCTATATGCATACATGCAGCATTGCATACATAATTATATACATACATACATACATACGTTCACACATACATACTCTAATTATGTATTGGAATGGGGGGTAATGTTCGGGGGTAATGTCCCAGGGGGGTAATGTCTAGGGGAGTAATGTCCTAGACCCGATAAGATATAGCAAAGCAACATAAATCAATCTAATGGCATGCCCCCTTAATTAATTGACAACAGGAATCAATAGTTGTTGTCTTAACAAATATTTCTTAGATTGAGTGTGGCCCTAATCCTCAACATGTGCCAGGATTAAATCTTTTAAAGTAGTGGTGACCACATAGTTATCACAAAACCACCATGACATGTATGTATGTAAAAATATATATATGTGTTGTGTGTGGGTGTATGTATGTATGCATGAGGATATTTAATATAGCACATTTTAAGTATGTCACAAAAGCGCATGCTGGTGGCATTGTAGAAACTTTGAGAATATGGGTTACTGCATCAATTAAATCTTAAAAACCTTGGAACCAGCCATTAAATCACAATATTGGTCATTACTACAATTAAGAGTTCCTCTGAATAGTCATTCCATGAGAAATATCATTTATATCTATAGATACGATACGATACAGTTGTTGCCTCACCTTTCGATCAACTGTGACAGTTTCTTACCATCAACATCTCTGACGTTTGTAAATTTGTAAATACATTCAGACATCTTGAAGAACGTTCCAGAACCTTGAATTAAAGAGACAAAATAAAAGACAAATAGCATTGTCAAAGCAACAAACACAACAAGAAAAGGTCACTGGGTCAGACGCATGAGAAATTTCTCAAATGGACAATAATGCATTGGTAATCAGATGGCAAATCTTGAGCCACAATATATCTACAGTTTTATATACTGCTACTTGCAAGTAATTTATTAAATCAAATATAACCTGAAACCACGACAAACAAGCCGCAAAAAAGGCAAAAATGTAAGTTTAATAATAAATCTTGCTGTCCACTGCACAGGAGACAGTCTGCACTCTCTCATTTCCTTTCACAGAATTTAAGAATACAACACTGAGCATTATATAAATTATAATGTCACTACGATCCTAGTTTTAAACTTTTAATTTGTTTACATGTAATGATCAACTATTAAAATGATCTGCAGTCACTGTAAAGATAATGATACTGATTTATAAACTGAGAATGGCTACTTCAAAGTTTTGAAACAACGACATCAAAATACAGCTGAAAACTGATAAATATTCTGAGGCAATGTATTTTTATTTTCCACAAGCAATCTGTATTTTGTGCAAAACAAGTGGAGAAAATGCCTACCTCTGTGTGTGAATGAGAGACCTACCTCTGTGTGTGAATGAGATGCCTACCGCTCTGTGTGAATGAGAGGCCTACCTACCTTTGTGTGTGAAGGAGAGGCCTACCTCTGTGTGTGAAGGAGAGGCCTACCTCTGTGTGTGAATAGTTCAGCTAGAAGTCGAGTGGCTGACGAAATGACAACGGAACTTTGCGGAGGAAGGCAATGCAGAAGAGACGCAATATCATTTATCTGGAAGAAATAACACGGCTTCAAAATATCTGTTAATGCTCAATATAGATATGATTTTCTTAGCATTCACTGCAAACAGGAAACATTCTCCATTATTCATTAATTTTAGTAGCACATATCAAAGTAACACAAACATAAGCATTGTTGAAGGAAATTGCAATGATTGTAGAGTTGACTAATAATTTAAGTCCTCCCAGTTTACATGCCATTCTGTATAACACAATGTGGAGTTAATTCCCAAAAGCTGTTAACACACATCAAAGCTACTGCCACAGCCCAATCTGTCAATCAGTAAGCTGGTGCCCTACATTTGGCTCTAAAGTATAAGTCTGGAGTCAATGTTATGATTTGTTAACGAACTGCACAAGCCTGCATGGCTAAATACTGACTTCTCAGCATTAACTTTTTCTACACATCATCTACACGCTGCATCATAGGGCATGTCTCCGACTTCACCCTAACGAGTCCATACAGCGACTGAATACAATATAGAGCAATACCTTTTCTTTCACGCTTGTTGTACACCACGTTGACTGAAATATGCTATTCAGGTCACTTGGAATGTTGACATTGGCAATGACCTTTGAAAAATTAGAATAAACACAAATCTAAAAAATAGAATAATGATAATGAAGAGGAGACGAGAGGCAACAGCTATACCTTTTCCCCTAATCGTTAAAAGTACATCACAATTTTTGGATTAAAACTGTATTAACATTACAGAAAACAGAATCCTTGCCTCAAATGTGTTTAATAACAAAACGCACTATATTTTCATGAATAATAATAATAAAAATAATTCATCTTTTTCTAATTAATAATAATAATTTAATAGTAATAATTTCTTTCATTTATTGTCTCCAAATATCGGTTAAGAACTTGAGAGTTCCTAATTACCTTGGGGAAAAATAATAATACCTAGTAATAAGAAGAAAGCAATGACAATAAAAGTAATTATAAAAAAATCTATTAAAGAATCAGAATTGACAACAAAGTTAGAATCAATATGAGAGTGACATCTGACCTGGCCCTTTTCGTTGGTTAATCCACCATAGTTATTGATGAGCAGGACTTTGAGGGGTTTGAGTTCCTTTGCAATGGCACCAGCGGCATGCATCACATCGACTGGAACCAGTCTACCATCGTCCAATTCTCCCAGACTCTGAACAATGACGACTGAACTGGAACGCAATGCCCACTGCATCGTATCCATACTGATCAGCAGCTTTGGCTGACGACAACTAAAATTCATTTTAAAACATTATGCTCACATTGGGAGATGGGAAGAAAACACATTTTGACAGTTTATATTCATGTTCTATATGTAACATTTTTCACTCCAACTTCTCTCTCCTCCTAAACCACACTGAATATATACACTACTCCCAGACAAAAATATTTATAAGATATCCGTCATTCGATTGTTGAGATCTGTTCAGCGCTTCAGGTACAACCAAACAGGCACACAATAAGTCTGAACATTACCAACACTTCCAGCCCTTTATATAGCTCAAGAGATGACTCAACTTGCCTTGGATCAGGGTGTTGGATATGGAAAAACGAGGCACCATGAAAAAGCGGTCGAGAAACTGCATCGTTGTACTCCAGAGCATCAAACAATATCATGCTATCATTCATCAACTGTCTCCTGTAGCTCTACAAAATTCCATTCAGAACAGTTCCAGTGAAATGTTTTAATAATGGGCATTCGCACCGAGTTACCTGTGCATTTCATTGTCAAAGTTGTGGGAACCAGGTAATTACAATAACCCAGCGACACTTTGGTGGTAAATAAATATTCATCCATTGATAGCCGTCTTCCTCTTTTGATGCACTTATATGTTCATAAACTTCATATATTTGTAGTGTTGCAAAGTCAAGAGCTCCGAGGTGTGGTATAAGTTATGTGAAGGTAAGGTGTTGCAAGATGAGCTCAGGTCAGATGAAGTATGATCGACGAGGTATGAAAAGATAAAGTAAGGCAAGGCATTAACCAAACAACATTTTCTTAACACTTTGACCGCTGAACTTTGTATCCAAATACTCTAAGTACTCTCTCATCGTTAAGCATTAATCCAAAACGTCTACACTGCAAGATTCAACATCAACCAACACTAGTCCTTAGTGCTGAAGATGAAACACACATATGACAACAGCAAAAGAACAACCAAATAACCAATAGTTATAGGTACCAGTAACGATCTCAAATGGATTGGCAAAATGGTGACGTGTTACCACACGGCCACTAATTATTCTAACTTGAAGAAAACTTCAAACATATATTTTTGGCAAAATGTTGTTGTCCGGGAAGCTCTTATCTTTAAGACAATAGAGAAAATAAGAGAAAATACTGTTTATTAATTTACTGTTTATACTGAGGCAAAAGGAGAATATGGAAAGACTGAGAATGTTACCCAATATTCTTCTTTGGTGTTGTTGAATGGAACCTCGGGTCCGTGGATAATAATGACCTGCATTTGATGTCGGTGAAGAAACGAAAGGCAGGAACAAAGACTGTGCAACTGAAACCAGCGAAACAGAAACAGCCTTTGAAAACTGAAAGAGTAATGTCATTTTTTATAGAGTTCAGAAGCAGAATACCTGATGAAAGCTATGATACAATGCACAACTGGTGACTGTTTCAGAAAATTGCTGTATATCTACAGTGCAGAAAACACCATCTACTTCCCAGGAACTTACCTCTGGCAAATGCACATGCAAAATGTCATGCATAGACATATGTCCAGCGTCTAATTCTAAGTTGGCATTCCAGACAATGTGTTTATACTGTGCTCAAGGACTGCTTTTAACTCATTGTATGACTCTAACAAAATTCCAAAATTTCATTGCAAAGTTTTCTATGCCTGAGGAACATATGCAAACTATAGATTCACAGAATGGTGTGACATAAGTGCATTACAAATTCTATTATTAATAATAATATTAATAACTTGAAAAGAAAAACAATAATCTGACACAATTCACAAACCGTTTTCTTGTTATGTATGACTTCCTGTGTAACCTGTACGACCGCAAATGGTCGCTGGGGGTCAACCGCTGACTGGAAATGCTTCAACCAAAATCGAGCTTCCTTTGGATCAGTGCCGACCTAAAGAAAGTAAGTAAGTAAAAGCATGCCATATCCAATCAATTAACCTAAGTAAAATAATGTCATACAAGAAACACAGTGGTTCAAGACAGCTGGGATAGGTTAAACTTAAAAGCCAACCACAGAAGTAGGAAAATCAAATCAGCCGATTGAATACAAATTCAAAATAGATTCCAGTGGTCAAAATAAACCTACAAAAATGATTATTGGCACCTCCTCCTCCTTCACTGCTTGATCATTGCTTGGTCATCTGGCAAACTCTCCATCTCTGACATGTCACAGTCTCACAGGACTCATGAATTATCTGGTGCCACACTTAGCTTTTATATAGCCCTTCGTCAATTTGTAGTTAAAAATTACAAAAGAATAACACAGCTGAATATTTGCACTATTAACACATTACACAACTGCATCTTAGGATGGAGTCATCTTAAACTGTTCAGAAATAGGCCATTTAAATTTAAATTATTCAATTGCTATCATGTTCCACATAGCAGAAACTCAGCCTATTGTCTGCCATTAAAGAACGCATGTCCGCTTGTTGCAGAACCAGAAGAAGGGAATAATAGTAAATTAAATAAAGACCTATTTGCAACGCTGCATCTTAAAGTCCTACAGCCTATGAAAACTTGAAATCCACACTTTATGTTCAGTCCAGGGTATCATTGCCATTTACTCAAAGTGGAGCACCAATCTCAAAAGTGTTTTCCTTGTATAGCACATGAAATTGAACTTTAGACCTCTTGAAGAAACATGTGCAGATCTGAAAGGCCATTTCGTGGTGCTGGTCTGGTATTAGCAATCCTGTTGTTGTAAGGGGCTGAGAAAACAGATCTTGCAAGAGGAGCTGCGGATAAGGCAAGGTCCTTCAACACCTCATCATCCCGTGTTTCACTGAAAAATAAATAATTCAATTACAACTGAAATTTGATATCAAAATTCTTCCAACACCTTTTGCTCAGAAGTGCACACACCTCGACGACGCAACTGCAGTTGTACAGCAGAGCAATTGTGCGTGAAGGTCCCTATGCAGTGACGCCTCGGACGAGGGTCGAACCCACCACTCATCAGCGCACACTCAGCGTTACGGGCAGACCGCTCTAACCATTCTGCTAACGTTCCACACTTTTTAATTCACTCTAAACTATAGCTATAAAGTTAAACAATTGTTCTGCTAAAAGTACAGGTGAATTAAAAAAATCTATGATGATCTAACAGAATTATCATAATAATGACTATCTTTTTTCACTATAAAAAGCGAATTGCTAGACTCTGTGATCCCATTAGGAAAGGATAATTTGGAAAGTATCCATTTCCCTAATGGTATCATAAAAAGTAATGTGCTCCGTCTGAACACACTGCTCTCTATTCAATAGTATCAGGAAAAAGTAAGTCGTTAAGCAAGTAGCTTTTATACTACTAAGAACCTTGTGTTTGGTGCATTGTATGACTTAGGTCACGCAAATGTATCAGCACATCAAAGTAAGTGTTAAATGCATACTAAGAATTCGCATTCAATAATAAAGATTTCAAAACCAGATTTTAAGTGTCTTGATTACTGAAGCATCACTTAAAACGTCACACAACCAAAAGTAAAGTTAGTATAGGTCAAGAGGAATGTTGTGTCTACTTACATGTTATCAGAGTCAGGAGACAGACTTGCTGAACTATGACTGAAGTCACGCACAAAAGAAAATGAAGCACTTTGCTCGAGACTGATTTCTGAACTGCACAAAAGTGCAGTCCTAGTGAACACTTCCAATCGCTTGATTGACTTCAAGGTTTGCTGTGGCCAGCATCTCATCAAACAAGATGTCATAAAATTATTTTTTCTATCTGATATTTGATTCAAAATTGTGTTTCCATGTCTTTGAACTGAAGTAAACACTTGATTTACCTTACGTGCCAGTCTTACCATTCTCTGCAGTCA